>BHFT01053947.1:0-15698 GCA_004320025.1 Laticauda laticaudata
TCTCAAAGCACCAGGAGCGCACAGCAAGAAGCAGCAGCACCAGACAGAGTAGCACCAGCGGAGTAAAGCACCAGCAGAAGCACCAGCCCAAGAGCAGCACCAGCAGAAGCACCAGCACCAGCAGAAAGTCAGCGCCAGGGGTGGGATGGTGCGCCCTGTCCCTTCTTGCCAAGGCTCTGCAGATAGTAGCATAGGACTTCCTTCTTCTCCCATGCTGTTGTTGGCTGGAGATGTGTCTGCAGCAGTTCTTTCCCTCTGAATTGGTGACCTGCTTGCGAGCTGCATCCCTTTTATATCCACGGGGCTGACGCAATTGCATCCTCCCCGCAATGCGCATCGTGAACGCTTGCCATCCGCTAGGCTCCGCTAGCATCCCTAGGCGTCCGTGATGCATCCGCGTCATCCGCTAGGCATCCGCTCTTGCATCCGCCCTCCTTCCGCTGGCGCATCCGCTTTCGCTGTGCTCCCCCGGAAGCCCTGCCAGAATCTGTGTCATATCCGCTTCATCCGCTAGGCTTCCATGGAGATTCTAACATCCTTCACTACATCCCTCCCCAATCCGTCCTTTTCCATTGTTTGTCCGCTCTGTTTTATGCAAATTTGTGGGGCCACTTTTGAGAGTGGATAACAACGGATGGAACATTTTCTCGTCCGCTGTGTCCTTTTTACATACATTTTGCATCCGTTGGCAGATGTGACCTGGCCTTAACCTTGGGTTGTACTTGAGTTTTCTAAAGTCATCCTATTTTGTGATCTTTTGAGAAACACAACGAAGTTCTTTCAATTGCTTCCCAAGCAACTTGCTGTTCATGATAAATTTTTCATACCCAGCAATATAGGAACCCTCAGAATAAATGAGAAAGGAAACATCTATCTCACATGAAAAATTTGATTGGAGATCTTTGCAGCAGTTTGGAAGTCCCAGGCAATGATGGTACGATCGGCTGAATCCTGGCTCACTGCATCAGTGCTGGTAAAAAATTCTTTTCCTTCATGGAGAAACATGATGTCCAAGGTCTGTTGAACTGTAGCTTTGTAGACTTTTATAACCTATGATTTTAAAAATTCAAAAAAAACAATATTTTTTGTTAATTTATTACGTTTCTATCTTTTTTCCTCCAGGAAATGAATATAGCATAACACCTCCCCCCCTCCCCAAGTGATTTCTAACTTCTCTTCTCTGACAAATAGACAAAGGCCATCTTATGATGATTAGGTAAATAAAACCTGTCACTCAAAGATATGTAAATAAAAAAACATTACCTCTTAGCTGATGGATAGGGTAAAAAAAATGGGAGGCCTGAGCTTCTAATGTCATTCAAATAACATGTTATATCTATTTAAATATATAGGTAGTCCTTGAAATGGAACAGTTCATTTCGTGACTGTTCAAAGTTACAAAGGCACTGAAAAAAGTGACTTATGATCATTTTTCACACTTATGACCATTGCAGGATCCCCATGGTCACGTGATCAAAAATTGGATGCTTGACAATTGGCATGTATTTATGACTTTTGCAGCATCCCAGGCAGTGGTGGTATTCGACTGGTTCTGCCCAGTTCTGGAGAACCGGTCAGAGCGATGAGCACCCGAGACCAAACTGGTTCTCTCCTCTGCTCTGCTGGCTCTGCTGCTGGGCACAATCGGGCTCCCATACTCACCTTTATCCGCTGAATTTGAAGCATGGCTGATTTATGGGCATAGAATACTACTGCGCAACAGCTGCTGAAGTGACCAGGATCATGCAGGTTTGTAGGAGGAGAGTTAGAACGCCTCTGTGCCTGCGCAAAGTGTGCATTTGATATGCACATGCACGCAAGTGTGTGCACGCATGCAAAGTGCACCCACCAAGCCACACCCAATATGGCAGCAATATTCGAATCCCACCACTGATCCCAGGTTTATGTGGTCACCTTCTGCAACCTTCTGATGAACAAAGTCAATGGAGAAACCATTCTTTTAATAACCTTGTTAGTAACTTAACAACTGCAGTGATTCATTTAATGGCTGTGGCAAGAAAAGTCATAAAGTGATACAAAATTATGTTAACAACTGTTTCATTCAGCAACAGAAATTTTGAGCTTACTTGTGGTCATAAGTTGAGAATTATCTGTATATCTATGTTATCCCTATGTTCCACTAAGTCACATTATTAACATAAACAGATGAGTTCAAAATTGGGACAAGATTTGAAAGACCATCATAAAGGAACTTATATAAGTCTCTAGAGCACGGATATCAAACTCGCTGCATCACGTTACTGTCATATGACGTATCACCCCTTTGCAGAGCTGGCGTGGGTGTGGCCTGCACGTGACATATCCAGGGGTCTGATACCACCTTCAATTTCCATTTAGTAGTTCTCCTTTTCCACATGGTTTTATTCTATTAAAACTTTTATTAAACTGTACGAAACACAAATTCGCAAATAGCATATTGATGAAATATCCCATATTGAGGATAATTGTCATCAACCTCATCATCCTTATCACCTATTAATACTGCTACTGCTTAATATTAATTTCAAAGTTAGCTTTTTACACTATTTAATGGATAATCTTAAAAAAAAAGCTTTCGATGATTCTCATCATCCTTATCACCTATTATTACTGCTACTGCTTAATATTAATTTCAAAGTTAGCTTTTTATACTATTTAATGGATAATCTTAAAAAAAAAAGCTTTCTATGTTCGCTTTTTAACCATTGATCAAATTTCTTTCAAGGAAAGAAGACTGGACCTGACATAGAATCTTTCTGCATGCTTTTAAAGAAAACTTCATTAGATTTCTTGATGTTTTTATTTTACACAGCACATTTTATTCTAACATTATCCATTCTCTTTCTACACTTAACTTCAAAATAGCAAGCTGTCTTCAAAGAAAGTCTGGTGCTTTATTGTTCTTGCTAAAAAAACAAAAAAGGCAGGAGCCTAAGCTTTGGAAAAAGCTGCTTCTACAGTGGTAAGACTGGTTGTTATCCCATAAAACAAAAGAACAAACAGTTTCTTGGAGTAAGAGGGCTCTTGGTATCTGGTAGATTATTTATTTGATTGATTGTTTAATCAATGTGTATAACTGCCCATTTCAAATAAATAACTTTGAGCAGCTATTTTATTTATAAAAATAAAAACAAACACACACACATAATAAATGCTGTACATATCTACCATGAAAAATCACAAACAGTCATTAGGCCAGGAGACAGGGTCCATCCATAACACCCATGGGACCTGGAAACAAGCACAGAACCAAGTCTTTACAGCCTTAAGAAAGGCCAGAAGTTAAACACCTTTAGGCTTCAGAAGGATGATGTTTCAGAGCGTGGGTGCTATGACACAAAAAGTTCTCCTTAGCCAACAGGACTCAGGACATGCGAATAGGACAGGCAGAAACAAAAAAGGAGATATGGCTATGGTTCTTTAAGTCTTCCAGAATCAAGCCAAGAAGGGCTTTGAAGGTGATTGCCAGCACCCTTGAATTGTATCTAAGCAATGGTGGACTTGTTCTGTAACTGGAAAATAGACAGACAGAATCACTAACACCACAATTAATTCTCAATGTTCAATCAGGCTGGGAAGAATAATCAAGTAGGGAAAGCATGCACAGCACTGCTTATGGGATTCTTCCTACCCCTTTACCAACAGTGATTATAGAAGGCACCTGTATTTTCTTTTATGCCACAAAGCAACGGGTTGCATTTGTGTTGGATGTGATGATTAATGGTGCTATCCATTCAATCATGCCTAATTCTATGAAGCAGCTCTCTCCACATTTTTCAGTCTTGTTCGGCTTCTTTCGGTTGTTTTGTTTGCTCTGGCTGGGATCAAAACAGCTCCCATGTTTTTCTTCATTTCAGTAATTTTGAATGCACATGTCTGTAAAGACATAATCAGAATATGCACATATATGTTGCCTCTCTCTATTTTCTGTTCTCCCCTTGTATTGCATCCATGCATGTTTGTATGTATGTGTACATTGCAAAGCATGGAGAAGGATGATCTATTTCATACAATTAAAGGTAAAGCTTTCCCTACCAGTTGTGTCCCACTCTAGGGCACAGTGTTCATCTCCGTTTTTTTGGCCATGGGAGGCAGCGCAATTGAGAAGAAAAAAAAGAGGCTTAGACTGGAATAGTTGGCATCGTTCTGAGCAACTCATCTTCAGCATCTGCCATAGAAATGCATAGGGGAATTTTGTTCTAGATCAGGGTGTCAAACTCCATTTCATTGAGGACCGCATCAGAGATGTGTTTGAGCTCGGAGGGCTGGATGGATTAGTGGGTGGCCAGAGTTGGGCATGGTCATGGTGGGTGTGGCCATGGTGGCCAGAGTTGGCACAGGCAAGATGCATTTTTTCCCATCTTTTTTTTCACAGTTCTTTACTATAACCATTTTCCTATATCTTCTACCAGATATTACTGGCAAACATGATTACATAAGATCTAACAGCAGAGATAAATTTCCAGGATAGTAAATAGAAATGGCTGTCAATTATAAATACAGAATAGAATACAGATTGTTGATTGTAGATTAAATGGACCTACAGTATATAAAATCTGGCATTAAACCGTATCATTAACACAGGATGTTGCTTTTTTTCTATCCAGATCAGGCACTTACTTGAGGCCACATAATTGTAATCTAATCCAAGACAGTCCTCCTGCAGCACTCTCCTGATCAAAACACGGGCCGTGAAGAGGCCCTGGGCATCCCCTCCCCCGGTGGCCCATTTTGGCTGGCAAAGGCATTTCCAGATATTTGATATTTCCAGACCAGCCCCATGGGCCAGATCTAAGCATCCTGCAGGCTGAATTCAGCCTGCAGGCCTTGAGTTTGACACCCTTGTTCTAGATTTTTCTTGTAGATCCTTGTTGAATCTAATCATTTTTAAACCCAGTCCTTCTTTTGCCAGCTCTCCCTTCTTGCTCGATTCTGTTTTGGAGAGTTAGGCTACGTGACAAGAGACCAATAGGTACCAAGTCCCTTTGCGAAATTCCTTTCAAGCACTCCAGCAGGTTGGGAAGAACAAAAAGGATTCTCAAACAGGATACTATCGAAATGAAGAGACTACTACTTTTGTTGCCATATGTCAAGATTCTTGCTAAACACACAAAGTGATTAAGATTCTCCTTTCAATTTTGCATGTTAATTCTAAACTGAGCTTTAGTTCTGCAAATAAATAATTGTACTTGGATAACTTAATAAGAGAAGAGATGAACATTGCCAGAAAAATAAATGTAAAGTACTGGCGAGAACTGTAGTCAAAATAGATAGTGCTTTACATATTAAAAGCTTTCTTCTGTTGGTTGCTGTTGCCTTTTGGACAAAAATTTTGGACTGGAAGAAACATCTCATATCAACAACCTGCCACAAAATTTTTGAATGATTTCAAGCTGCACAAAGAATTTGTAGATTTCTGATTGAAAGGGACCACTCCAACAAACAAATTGTACAGGAAATTGTTGCTTGGCAACAGGAATCTTTGGAAAGGAGAGAAGTTAGAAAGATCAGATGGGAAAAAGCATGAAACTGCAGAGAATGCTAGACAAGCAAGTGGAGTGACAGAAGCTAATTAACTGTGGAGAGAACATAAAGGTTAGAAAAAAAGAAGCAAAGTGGTAGCAACTGCGAGTCCTAGAATAAGGGAAGCCAAAAATAAAAGATAAAAAGAAATCATCACTCACAATGTGACTATGGATACCAATGAAATTTAAAAGGAAGATGATTTATTTGTTAGCATATTGGCCATACCCTCTTTTTGTAACTCCTTTATTTTTTGGACAAGCTGTTACACAATCTTGGAAACACATAAAGAAACCTACAGAAAGAGGATTAGTTCTTTTAGCTACATTTTTCAAAATTTCAGATGCTCTTCTCCAGACTTTTGTGGACTGGCACAGGACTGAATTAAAAACTGTCTAATAAAGACTCGATCACATGGCGTGTGGGTTGCAAGTCATTTTCTGAGACTCACAATATTTTGGAGGCGCCTATAATGTTGAGGGGCCATGGAAGATTCTCCTGGAAGAACAGCAGTAAGGTGTCTCGGCAGATTTCCCAGGAAAAGTAGTTCCTGGCAGGCCAGACTACACTGTCAGAAACCTGAGAGCTCTTGTAGCAAGCAGCACCACCCTCTGGGAATTCTTGCTGTCCTGAGACTCCACTAAGTATCTGGGTTGGACAAGCAAGGAGGCCAAGGTAGGACAGAGCAGACATGATGTTGAGACAAGCAAGCAAGGAAGATTTAGATCAGATGTGTCAAACTTGTGTCATCACGGCATCGTCACATGACGTATCATGACTTTTTCCCCTTCGCTAAACCGAGCATGGGGGCATGGCCAGCACATGACGCATCTGGCCTGCGGGCCATGAGTTTGACACCCCTGATTTAGAGCATTTTAGAAAAGGTTTTTTAGATTCTGTTGTTCTAGATATGATCTTGAAATACACCCACCCACACATACAGTACATAAGATGGTGTTTTAGCTAGTAGAAAACACTGCCAGCTAAATTGTCAAAGTGTAATGGCTATGCAACGCAACTCTTATTCACGAGTAGTGTTTTGCAGTTAAAAATAGCTTATTTAATAGATGTATCCTTAATGAGATATTATTATATTTTTCATTTTCTCCATGTTTGACTCACTAGAGATTTTGAATCAATATAAGAATAGAACTTTACAGTTGCAGCTTCTAGGCTAACAAACTAATATGGCATTAATATGGCATTCAAAATAATTTGAGTTTGACATCCCTGGTCTATGTGCAAAGCAAGCTATATTACTGACTACGTCTCTCTTCGAAGAATCTTAAATGAGTTAAGATAGTTTGCAATCTTTTTTAGTGCTACTTTATAGCAAGTGTATACCCTATGGCAAAAAAAAAAAATAGAACCTTTTAAATGAGACAAACACATGGGATATTTATCCAGAAAAATGCCTTCTGTTATATCAAAATCATATATAAATGAAATCATTTCAAAGGCAACTATATCTCCTGAAATATTAAATGTAATAAACAGAAATGAAATTTTATCTCGGGGCTAATTGGCTGCATCCAATTTGGGAAAGACAATGAGGTAGTCAAGAATCCTGGTAGCACATACAAATTTATCCAAGTGAAGTTTATCATAGTGATGAAGCCAAAGTTAGAGTTATTCTAAAGGACAAAGAATAATTATTCTGCTGCCTTGATGATAGATGTATCTCTCCTTCTAGAAGCTTTGGTTATGCTGTTATAAAGTAAGAGGTAACAACTTTTATTCTTCTGAGGGACAGGACACACTTTATTTCATGGGAGAACTATGAAAAATCTTGTCAAATTGTCATTTGGTGCCAAATTTCATGTTAGAAACATGTTGCTATTCCAAGGATTGTAGAAAAGATACCTGAGTCGAAGCCACATGTAGCCCACAGTTTCCCACATCCTTGCTAATGGTTCTAAAGATGGATGTCTGTTAAGTTTGTAAGTGTTAGGTTCTTGCTGTTCTCTGAGCTTGCTGAGGTCCCAGCATCAATGTACAGGGAAGTAGAGTTTGCCGATTGTTTATATGTGATAGGTTGTTCTACTCATTTTGATTAGATTGCTGTTTCTTCCTAATTGTTGTTTTGAATGAAGTTTTTTCTTCTTCTTTGATTATTTTTGTTTATCTGATCCTGGTTTTTGCTAAAATGGGTGCTGGTTAATATTTCCAAGGCAAATAGACCATATAACCATATAACCACAAAAGATCATTCAGGCAAATGAAAGCTATTGAGAACGTTATGAACAAATGAAAAAGCTGAACTCAAAGCGCTATTATTGTGCTGTTCATCTGTCAACTTCAAGGGATTGGGAAGACACAGCAACATTTTGCTTCTTCTGAATTAAAAAAAATGCTGGAAAGACAAGCACCAGCTTTTTGCGTCATCTTTATTTACAAGAAGTCTCCAAGGCTACACAATAGATTCCAAATCATCCTCAGAAAATACAGATAATGGGTAACATTTTATGCTACTACTTTATTGTTTGGAAGGGTTCCATTATCTCCCCCCCTTCCAAAAAAAAAAACCACCAGGTAAAGTTGAGAATTTAGTAAATGTCAGGAAATTTGATTTTTCAAATAAATTAATGATTTTGGCTGGAGTCCATCAATACCACTTCACTACCCCTGAATTGTTGCCTTGCCTTCTCTCTGACAAGCATATATTCCATGCAGAAGAAATGGAGGATCCTTTATTTGTAAGCCTATAATCTTTTTTTAACTCCTTATAGTCATTCTAGAGGCATAGAGTGATACTATCCCATTTTATCTTTAATTAATTTTTCTATAATATCTAAAGCAAGTAGTTTGAAAGTAAGTGTGAATGCTCTTTCCTAAAAGTTACAATCAGGACAAAGTATAGTTGGAGATTTAAATTAATGTATGTGATACTAAAGCCACAGTATTATGCTCATGAGGGTCTCAAAATATCTTTTTATCTACTATTACTGGACAAAAATGGCCTGACTGGCCAGCAAAAGTAATGCAAATGGGTATATTTTAGAAAAACAAACTTCTGGGCTTTTGTCCTTAAAATAGGAGATTGTTCAGGACAAATGCTGAACAATAAGTCAGATAAGGTCAGCAAGAAATATGAATATGAACCACAAGTAGGTATCCTAAAATTTTAATCAAACTGGTATGAAGTTTCTCATTCAAACAAAGGGGAAATGTTACCACATTAACTCTTATTATGTTATTCCACCCATGTTCTAGGATTATCAGTCGGAATTAGCCAGAAATTTTCAAGCATGTCTTTCCTATGATAAAGACTAGGCATATTCTCTTTATTAAACTTAGTGTTCTCATGACTCTCTCAAATTCATCCTTGTCGAATCACAGGGTAAATATGATTTTACTACTAAATTAAAGTAAACAAATATCAAGGACTGGCAAAATGCTTGTTCATATAGAAAATAAAGGGAGAGATTTGTTTTTAAAAATTCATACAGACTCAGATAATTGTCAGCAGTTTTCTGAGTTGTGTGGCAAACAGAAAGGCTTAAAATCCAATTTAAGGAAAAACAGGACCAAAGTTTTAGCATGTAAAGGCCCTGTCACACTGCCCAACGGATGCAAAACGTTAGTAAAAAGGACACAACGGATGAGCAAAAATGTTCCATCCCGTTGTTATCCGCTCTCAAAAGGGGCAAAATTTGCATAACCGGACGGGATAACACGGAAAGCGCAAACGGGACGCGGGGAGGACGCAGGGACGGATCGAAAGCGGATGCAGAACGGAAGCCTAGCGGATGAAAGCGGATTGGCACATCCGCAGGGCTTCCAGGGGGCCTCAGCAAAGCGGACGCAGAACGGGATGAAGCGGGGAAATGCACAGCGAAAGAAGCGGATGCACAGTGGAAGCCTAGCGGATGCCACCAGCGGAAGCCGAACGGATGCCGAGCGTTAATTGCCGCGTGCGGGGGGGGTGCATTGCGTAAGCCACGCAGATATAAAGGGAAGCAGCTCGCAACGTTGGCCAGCATTCGGAGGAAAGACCTGCTGCCAGATACATCGAGTCCTTGCCTGCCCTGCCTGCATGCCTGCCTGCAAGCCTTGCTGCCAGCCTTGCCTCCAAGCCTCCTGGCCAGGCCTCCCTGCCAGGCCTTGCCTCTCTGCCTGCTGCCAGCCTTGTGCCAGCCTGCCTTCCAGCCTCCTTGCCAGCCAGTCTGCCTGCCAGCCTTTGGTGCCTGCCTGCCTGCCTGCCTTCCTGCCAGGCTTCCTGGTAGGCTTTCCTGCAAGGCTTTGGTGCCTGCCAGCCTCCCTGCCAGCCAATCATGCCTGGCAGCCTTTGGTTGCCTGCCTGCCAGGCTTCCTGCCAGCCAGGCAACCCCACAACCATGGGAAGGGAAGCGAAACAGCCTCAGCAACCTGCCGCCATCCCTGGCAAGAGGGACACGGGCTCCTCCCGGCGTCCCTTGCCCCATACTTCGTGCTCTGCTCGGTTCTGGGCTGTCTACGCTCCGGCTACGCTCTGTCTGGCTGCTGGAGATTCTTTCAGCTCTTCTCCCTGAAGCTCTCCTGGACGCGTGGTTTGGCTTCTGCTGCGTTACTCTGCTGAAGCTGCTTCCTAGGCGGTGTGGTGTCTGCCTTCTGCTGCCTGCGTACGTCTGCTGAAGGTGCGGCCTGTCGACTGCTGGTCCTAGGACTGTTTCGCTCGTCCTTGCTCGCTGCTCCTGGCTCTTGTCTCTCCTACTCGTCGCTGCCTGTGCTGTCTCTCTGATCCTCGTTGCCGTGCTCTGACTCGAGTGCTTTGCGCTGGTCCGTTTCCTAGGCGGCTGCTTGCGTGTCACCTCTGCTTGCTGCTGATCCCTGGTGCTGTGGCTGCTGGTGCTGGTGCGGAGATCCTGTGCGTGCTGCTGTGATGATTGATGATGATGATCCTGCTCTCTGTGCTTGTGTGATGATTATGATCCTGCTGGGTGATTGATGATGATGGATCGGATGATGATGATGATGATGATCCTGCTTGGTGCTGCTGGCTAGGTGGTGGTGTGGAGGAGCAGCCCCTTACTACCTGGGAGCCCCTCTGATGGACGGGCCATTGGTCCTGCCAAGGGGGAAGAGGGCGTATGCGACAACGGGAGAGGAGCGGCAGTACTTTATTGAGGAGGGAAAACACGCAGGATGAAGTGCTGGAGTGGCTGAGAGAGAATGACTATCTGTGGTCAGATAGGGACAACGCGGCTGTACATGGGACACTCAAAAGGGAAGCGGGCTGCTGGATGAGAGACAGGGCGAGAATGAATCTTGGGCTACCACATCGGGATGTGGCTCCTTGGCTAGTGTAGAAGCACATGCACCTACGGTACGGGAAAGCTGCAACCTAAATAAATCTGCCAGGCCACGCGTTAAGCTGACGGAACAGAGAGACCTACGTCAGGGCAAGGCTGCACTTCCTGGAGGGTTGAAGATCGCCAACGCAGGAGCACCAGGAGCCCTCTGCTCTACCCTCTCTCTCTGGCAGCCTGCTGAGAAGCCAGTTCCTCCTCCGGCCGAGAGGTCAAGTCGCCTGTCTCCAGGCAGGTTTCTGTGGAGCATGCCATGGCGGAGAACCCGCGGACAGTGTTGTTAACCGTGTGGAAGCGCGTGGAGGACTTCCCTCTGGTGGTCGCGGAGAAAGGGAAGACATTCCGTATCCACCACCAGCCGTAGCTTGCATTCCACCCCCTCCAGCTCCACCTCCACAGAAAAGAAGAGAGCCAGGACAGCAGGAGGGCAGAGCAACACTGTTCTTGCTGGAGATCAGGGACAACCATTCCGCACCCAGCATAGATTTCCTCTCTCAGCTGGTCCACACCGACTACTCATCCTTCCAACTGCAAGCCCTTCCTCACCTATGTCAACCAGGCCCTGAGGGACATGGGCCGATCCCCCAGTACCAGGTGGTGAAAGGACCGGATCACGGAGCTACTTCACAACCGCTCCAGACCCAGAGGCAACCATGCTCCCACCCAGTCCAGGTCTGCTCCTCCACCCCAGGTGATGTCCCCCTTCCCATAACCTAAGGCTTCCCACAGGCCCTCACCTAACCAGGGCTATTGGCTACCAAGGAGGTCAGCACACAGGCAGCAGCCCTTTCCCAGTCCAGGCACCAGAAGTCATTGGGCGACCACCGATTGCCACCTGTTCCACTGATGCCACCGATTCCACCCCACTGCCAATGATGCCACCGATGACGGCGATGCCCACTGATGCCAGTCCCTCCCAGCTGCAGACCAGAACAGCCCCAATACACACTCCTTCCTCCCACCCCACAAGCCAAGGGCCGCCTAGTACATCTTCAACAGTACTGGGCTTGACACCCCATGGCATGGAGGAAGGAACCTCTCAGCATCAGGGGCTTGAGCCAGATGCCCGAGAGCTTTCTAACAAACCGCTCACCTGTTGTCTCCTCAGGGCCAGGCACCCAGTGGTGCTCAGACCAGCACTGCACAGCACCACCTCCACAGCACCTGGACCCTTCACCCCTGAGACTGGGGCCACACCACCGAGTGACCAAAGAGGAGTTGCCAGAGACTGCTGGCTGGCTACCTTAGACTTTATTTGGACACTTGACATTGAGTCATTTTTGTTTATTAGCTTCTTGTTCAATAAAGTCTATCTTTGATTCACCACACTTGCTTCATTTCTTTTTTTAATAAAGTCTTGGTGAAAACTTTAGAAATGTTTTAAGCCTTTGCATGCTTGTGGGATGGGGTAAAGATAGCAGTGTGATGGGCAGGATACCTGTGGAATGAGCAGGATACTGTGGAATGAGCAGGGATACCTTTGGGATGGGTAATAGCTGTGGGATAGATAAACCTCCAGTGAAAGCATAGTGGGGAACTGTATGGTCCACCCTCCACGGTGCCACACCTATGGCCCTTTATTATCAATAACAATGTATAATCATCCACACATATCAATCAAAACACAACTCTTTATTAAATGTCCTGATCATGGTAGGCGCCACCCAACATACATGGCCCAATCTCATCAGTGTGATGAGACAGGCTGAAGGAAGCATCCATTAATCATCTATCATCCTGTCTTGCCACTCCACCACTCCAGCTGGGGAGTTGCACCAGTGTTTCAGGAGGTTGCGCTGCTTCTTCCTTCACATGAGGCTCTGTTTGACCTTGCACATCCTCAGTGTCTGTCAGGTTTCGCCCTTGCCTCCATTCCCCAGGCTCCATGTCCCCATTGCCTGTTGACGGTCCACGAGCCTGTTCTGCAACACTTGGGTAGCGGGTGCGCATGAAGATTGTGCAGGATGCAGCAAGATTCCACGATCCTCCGTCACGGTCTCTGGGCAATGCTACATGGTGTCACCTGGAACCTGTTGGCCAGGATGCCAAAGGCGTTCTTCACCACCTGCCTTGCCTGGACAGCCTGTAGCTGAAGATCTCTCTTCACGGGTGAGGAGTCTGGAAGTGTAGGGCTTTCATGAGGTAGGTTCTGAGGGAGAAGTATCATCCCCCATGATGAAGTAGGGCACACCTTGCGTGTCGTTGGGCAGTGGGTCTGGATCTGGGAAGCCCACGATGAGGTTGCGTTTCAGCCCTCCTTGAGCTCACTGGCATTGTATACCTGGGCATCTGTACATGAGCCGTTGCCTGAAGCATCGATTACATGAACTTGTAGTCAGAATCGACCATGGCGAAGAGGACGATGCTGAAGAAGCCCTTGTAGTTGAAATAAGTGGACCCCGACTTGCTGGAGCTTTGCAGGCCACGTGCTTCCATCTATGGCTCCAACGGTTGTGGGGGAAGTTCTTACCTCTGATACCACTGCTCTGCAACTTTCTTCCCAGCCTTGTTCAAGTGGTGGGACACTGGAGGAGCTCCTCCAGGTATTTTCGATGATGGCCTGCACCACTTCTCTGACCACAATGCTGATGGTGTGTGTGGCACCCTCCAGCCGTACTGCATGCTCCTGTAGGTGGTCCCTGAGGCCAGGTGGCACAGAGTGAGTGCCACTTTGAGCCCAGGTTCCAGGCTGGGCCAGAAGTTGGTGTTTGCCTTGGTCAACCTGGTGTTCAGCCGCTGCACAACTTCGTCAAACATGGCTGGAGGCATCCTCATGAAGTTTCTGGAACGCCACGAGTGTCTTTCGTTCCTGGCTCCACCATCAGCTTGTTGTACAGTCCATACTCTTGCTCTTCTCCGATCCATCTTCAGACCCAGACGCTTCTTGGCCGCCTCTTTTTCTTCCCGTAGTAGAGTTCACAGAGCCTGTAGATGGCTTTGCACTTTGCAGAAGGATGGTGGCTTGCCAAAAGGACTGTGTTACGATCCACAGTTGACATGAATGGATTGCTGTGGAAGAGAAGAGTCAGATTTGAAGCTGCAGCAGGTCTTGCATAGCTGGTCTGCTGTCTGAAATAGATGCAGACAAGTTGCTCCCCCTTTTTATAGGCAGTATAGGTGTCCCTTCGCATCCTCTAGGCATCCTCTAGGCATCCTCTAGGCATCCTCTAGGCAGTGTGACAGGGGCTTAAATTAGAAAAAAAACATCATAGATCCTTCAATATGAGAAAGCACTACCTAAAATGCACATATTGTAGGGCAGGTATTCTGTATATGCATCGAATGGCAAAACAACCGGAAAGTCCCCAGCCAACATTTTTCAAATTAAGGGGTAAATTCAGTACATTATGTCTCTCAATTATGAAATGTCATTTTCCTCCCATTCCAGACATGACTGTAAAGATAGGGAAATGGAAAAAGAAAAGAGGAATATGTGCTTCCTGGTTTGCGCAACAGGGCTCAATATAGCCAAAAAAAATATGAAATCTGAAAATAGATATATATTGAAATATCATACATAGAGAATTGCAATAATTTAAGCCTGGTGATTTATGAATAGCCAAACACATCTTTCCAGGAAGAAGGAAAAAACCTTGATATGTTAGCATTTCATAGAAATTGTTATTAAGCGATAACGGAAACATAGGAGTATGTGAAGAAAAAGAGGGCTGTGCCAACTTACAGCAAAGCAAAACTAAGCATTATTTTTTTAATGGAAAGGCAGAATCCAAAAAGTGGTATTTAAGTATATGGATTTTATGGGAAAATGTCAGCTAACTCATACTTTGCGATAATACATGTGACTTAAATGTGTTAATGACCAGGCTGCAGTGCTTGAAGAACAGAGACATTTCTTTAGCATTCTTTAGCACTCTGGTGTAGGATTCTTGGGACGACGTGCAGCAAAAGAGAAGAGTAGCAATAGCAATAGCACTTAGACTTATATACTGATTCACAGTGCTTTACAGCCCTGTCTCAGTGGTTTACAGAGTCAGCATATTGCCCCCAACAACCTGGGGCCTCAATTTATCGACCTCAGAGGGATGGAAATCTAAGGCAATCTTAAGCCCATGTCACACTGCACCAACGGATGCAAAGAGGATGTAAAACGGACAAAAAAGCTTGCCATCCGTTGGAAAATGCGATGCATCCGTTGTGTACTCACTGCGTACATCTTTCATATGCTTCTATCCACAAACATCCGTTACTGCTATTTCATCCCTCAAAAAGGTTTGAGCTGCACAAACTTTTTGAGCGGATGAACTTTCCGCCGCGTACGATCTACATCCGCAACACATACAGACAACAAACGTTCTACATCCGTGTGTCATCCTATACACGTCTGATGTATCTCTTTCGGCATTCTCTGGATACCGCGCAACTCATATCGCTCCAGCGGAAAGCAGAAAGAGGGAGGAAGAGAAAGGTACACGGAACGTCCACACAGCGTTAGTAGCACGGACATAGAAAGGATGAAAGAGGATGCACGCTCGGAAAAAAGCATTAAAACGGACAAAAATTCGTATATGGGACGTATCTTGGATATTTAGGATGTCTGGAGGATGTCTAGAGCAATGTGGAAGACCACTAGCGGAAAACCGATTTTTCCTATAAAAGGGGGAGGAAATCACCTGATCTCACCTATCAGTCCAGCAGCCCTGTGTGCAGACCTTCTTCAGCCTTGCTCTTGCTCTTCCACATCATCCATTCATGTCCACCATGGATCATCGCACACTCCTTTTGGTAGCTGCCATCATTCAATACCAGAACCAAGCCCTCTTCAGACTGGTTTCACCTTTTC
Organism: Laticauda laticaudata; assembly: GCA_004320025.1. Classification (NCBI taxonomy): domain Eukaryota; kingdom Metazoa; phylum Chordata; class Lepidosauria; order Squamata; family Elapidae; genus Laticauda; species Laticauda laticaudata. The sequence continues at coordinate 15,613 of BHFT01053947.1, forward strand.
TACGCAAAGGAGAAGGAGACGTCCAAGAGCTGTTCTGGGTCCGAAGAATGGATCGGGAGAAGAGAGGAGTTTGGACTCAATGACAA
>BHFT01053949.1:0-15417 GCA_004320025.1 Laticauda laticaudata
TCAGCCATTCCAGCACCTCCTCCTCATGCTCCTCGGAAACGGTGTACTGTTTCCTCTATCTCTTCTCCTTGCCTTACTCTTCCTCCTCTGGCAGGGCCTTCAGCAGCAGGGCCTTCAGGGACTTCACCAGCAGGGCTTTGAGGGCCTTGGGCGCTGGTCCACCACAGCAGCAGCAGCAGCAGTAGTAGTAGCAGCACCAGCAGCACTAGCAGCAGGAGAAGCACCAGCAGCAGGAGAAGCCCCAGCAGCACCACCAGCAGCAGCAGGAGAAGCACCAGCAATAGGAGAATCACCAGCAGCAGCACCAGCAGCTTCAGAGTCAGTGCCGGGGGTGGGATGGTGGTTCTGTCCTTCTTGCCAGGCCTGGCAGGAGTAGGCACAGGCTTTCTCTTCTTCCTGACTGGCGAACCATGGTGTTATTTGAAGATTTCTGTGGCAGCACGTCTTCCTTTGAATGCTGACTGCATGCGCGCTGCATCCTTTTATATCCGCGGAGCTGACGCAATTCATACTCCTCGCATGCGCAGTGAATGCTTTGCATCCGATATACATCCGCTATGCATCCTCTTTGCTTCCTATAGGTGTCCGTGATGCATCCACTGCATCCGTTACGGCATCCACTCTTCTGATATGCGTCCGTTCGCAATTGTCCCCCGGAAGCCCTTCAGATGTGTCATCCGCTTCTGTCAGCTTCCATCCGCTAGGCTTCCTATGAACATCCCCTTAACATCCCCACTATGTACTACCCCCGTCCATTCCTTTCCGTTCTTTTCTGTTCTTTTTATGCAAATTTGGGCCACTTTTTGGAGCGGATAACAATGGATGGAGCCACCCCCGAAATTTTGCTCATCTGCTGTGTCCTTTTTGCATACGTTTTGCATCCGTTGGCCAATGGGACCTAGCCTTAACTTAGTGCCTTAATCACTAGGTCAAATTTTGTAATTTTATAAATAAATAAATATTATATTATTATGTATTATAAGTTATATGAGTGTGGGGGTGGGGGTGTATACATACATACACATACACACAATTCTGGAACTCAAAAATCACAGCCATGACTGCTCGTCCCATTGTGCAGATTTAATGCTGTCAGTGTTCAATGTCGTATTCAAATAAAGTGTTTTGGTGACATGGTGAAACTATCCAGAAAGTGTGTAAATAACCAATTTCATATTTAATGTGAACTCAAAAACTGAGAGCTTCCTACAGACTGCAAATGAAAATAAACTGTAATGAAAAGTTGGTTTAATATCATGGTTTATCCAAAGCTATTAATAATTATTTCCATATTCAACAATATTCATCTGACAGTCCTCACTTAATAACTATTCAAAGTTATGATGGTGCCCCACATGCACACACCATGTCATGTGAGCACAGTTCAGATGCTTGAAAATCTGCTCACTTTTACAACACTTTTGCAATCTCCACAATCACATGAGCACAATTAGTGATTTACTTTTTTGCAATATTCTAGCAAAAAATGGATTTGCTTAATAAACACATAGCTTGTTTAACAATTCTGGTAATATGTTTTACAACCATCACAAAAACCACCATAAAATTAAATCAGGTCACATGGGAACCCACATAACGACCGCAATGATGCATGACCAAAATTCAAGACTCAATTGTGATTGTTTGGTAAGGCCTACCTTTATTATATAAGAAGGTGTCATTTAATCAAGGACTCTGGAATGGAGAAAGGAAAAAAATCTATATGAATAAGATCTGATTCGTATCCTGAATTGACCTTTGAACAACAAAGATTTCCTTACTTCTTTTGGAATATAAGAGGAGTTTAAATTGGATATGCATTATTTTTCATGTTCAAGTTTGGGGGAAGGGAAGAGCTCCACTATATCTGTGGATTTTGAGCATAAGTTCTCTATTCCACAAAGTGTGGGACTCTAATTTAATAAAGTACTAAAGAGCCCAGAAAAGTTCTCACTTTCAAAAATAGCATAATTCTCCTTTATATGCATACTGAAATAGAGGCAAGCTGCAGCCCTGTCATTGATCTAATGTGAAGGCCTTTAAGGGTTTAAGTAAAGACCTGAAGAGAATAGAAAGGGAAGACTAAGGACTATGTAGAAATAGATTTTGCCCTGAGATAATTAATCAATCAACTGGTCAAGCAAATAAGGGACTAAGACACAATATTTCTGACTATATAATGTTGGACTGTATGTATCATTCAATAAAATATGATCTAACATCAAGACAAGGACTTCCCACCAATTATTCTCAGCAATTCTGGAGATGCTATTTGAAATTTGCTCAATCAGCAGTCCCCAACCTTTCTGGTTTCATGGATTAGCAGCTAGAAGGATGGGATGGTTTTACACAGGCAAATGAAGCTTCAAATGAAGCTGCTTTCATGGCCTGGTCCCATGAACCACGGGTTGCGGGGCCCCTGTGCTAGATGATAACATATTTGTTATCTCTTTTCTAGATCCTGATCCAGCAACCAGGGATATTGCTCATAATGTGTGCTACTATTTCTAAAAGATTTCCATGAATGTAAAACATATTATTGCAGAATATCACTTACTATGAAAGGTAAGAGTAATTGAAGGACTAATGTGTATGTGATGAGATAGATTAAAAAAAAAAACAGAATAGCAATTTTTACCTAGGTTCTTGGAAACAAAAGCTATTTTGGAACTATTCTGTTTATATGGATGGCAGGCACACATTTCAGGACTTCAGGGCTCTATAATAAGGACATAGAGGCTAATTGTGTCCGTCAGCAAGTGACTTGTTACAAATGTTTGTGTATATTAAATGAGACGGACACCATTGTTTGGCAGTCTCTATTCCCCTCTGGGTAGGTTCAGTTTATTTTATCATTCTACAATGCAATTGAACACTGTGCCTATTTCCTGATTATTTTGACCTTGTAAACCAAAGCAACTGAGACAAGTACAGTCCATAAGCCATGCTTAACAAAGCAGCCAGGTCTGGCAGCACAAGTCCAGGTTTATATTAATCAGAATACACAGAGAAAGTCTGTACTACAAAATTCTACCAATAGAGAAAGAGTCTTCTTCGACAGGAGAAGAATGAAACAACTAAAAATAAGGGCATTCCTTAATTGGGAAAACAAGAGACAAGAACTAGTATCTAGTTCCAATCCTAGATACCCTTCCAATCCAAGGGCCAGACTATTTGCATTATCCTTGCTGCAAAAAGCATTTGAGAAAAATAACTGCCTCTTACTGATTCTGTTTATCAAAAGCCTTTTAAAAATCCATTTTCTGGCAACTGGAAGAACCAATCTGTCATGCATATATATACAAAAAAATAAAACTAGCAATGCCAGGAAGAAGCTAGAAAATATTTTTTTTAAAGGACTATGTTAAATTTAAATGGACTTAGGCTCAGGAAATGCAACTGGCGAAGTTAAATATACTTTAGTTTTATTTGGGAAAGATTAGCTGTATGTGATACAAACCAAGATGGAGGGGTAAGAAGGGGAGGAAGGAGAAATTACTAAGGTAAAGTGGGGGGATGTTTCTCCCTTAAGCAACAAACATTTGATTTTGGATAGTGACACTGAAAGATCTGAATCCAAACTAATTAAATGAAATTTAATTGAATTAAATGAAAATGCCATAATTATTTTTCCTTACAATGTAATTCTTGCAATTGGAATAACGCCCAGTATTACATATATACATGACAGGCTAAACCAGTTAGCCTGCAAGTTTAAAACATGTAGACTTCAACTTTCAGAATCCCCAGCAATGTTGCTGGAAAATTCTGGGATTAGAAGTCCACACATCTTAAAACTGCCAGATTGAGAAACATTGGGTTAAACTAAGAATAAAGTGAATATCATGTTCATTGCCAAATTCAGAAATTCTGGCAGATTTTTCCCTATTGCTGTTCATTCTCCTTTCCTTAATCTCCCCATAAAACCTCAATAAAGATAATGCAAAACAAACAAAACACATTCAGTGATTGATGTAATGTAATTACAGAGCAGAAGTAGAACTTCTGTCATGGGGGTAGTTTTAATAAGACAAAAAGGAAAAAACTCAAATAAAGAAAGGAAAGCTATGTTCATTTCCTCAGGTGCATTTTCAAAAAGAACTCATATAACAAATAACACTTAAATGAACAATAACTAAATGATGACTATTTTCAATTCTTAGAGCCCATTTTATTCTTATACCATGATTAATTTACAATATTTAAGCCTTTTTGTTCCCTATTACACTATAGCAGCACTCAAAGTCACTCGCTTTTTCTAACAATGTTTATTTTTTTTCTTTTTCATTTTCTAATTATGGAAGACCTCACCTGCTGTCACCCACTTTGGTCATCATTTTCTATTATCATATTCCATGTTCCTGTTTTGTCAGATAAGATCATAGTGGGTGAGTGGAAAGGAGGGAACTTGGAATGACACAGAACATGAATTGCTTACCTTGTTTACAAAAAGATGTTGCCATCCATGTAAGGTCCTTGGGTTAGTAGGCTATGTAAATTTCAGTGGAGACTATTCTTAAAGACTGGACAAAAAATTCAGAAGATAATACCCAGGTCAATGGACTTTAAAACCCCATAGAGTCTACTCTAAACCATCCCACTTAGCCTCTAGGTAACACACCAACAAATAGACAAAGGCTAGCATTCATTATTTTCTATAGCACCCTTCCCAAATTCTACTATAACTTCTGTTCCTCCACTACTTTTCTTCGTGAATCCTACTTCAGGAAAACAATTCTATTTGCCTTTGGCTGCTTCAAAGTGTTATAGTTTCCCAAACAAGCAAAACACTTTCCTTTTCACATCAACACCACTACTTCTACCTGGTAAGTTTTTATACTCACAACCTAGGTACTGGTCCTTTTGCAAGCAGCCTATTTTCTTACAATGAGAAATATGAGAGTAGATCAGTATATAAGAGTAGATCAGTTCTGCTGCTGAAATCTTTTACCACTCCTGCAGAAGCTGCATCAGCTAAATGGTTATTACCTACAAAGCCCCATGTGTCTTGCAACCTAGCTATTTTAAAGATTGGTAATTCCAGGTAGCCCTTAACTATTAATAGATACAGAAAAATATCCAGTGGGAGAGAACATGGAGTAGAATTTAGTAGATGGCAGGAAGGGCCCCAAGACGACCTTCCCCAAAACTTTGATGACATATTTCACAAATATTTATATTACTATCTTTAGATATTAATATTAATCATCTGAAAGATGATGCAGAACCAGGAATGCTATATGGTAAGCTAGGCTCACACATACACACACATCAAACAAGATATTCTCAACATATGCTAGCAATCACATTGAAATGAGGAACATAACGTGCTTCTGGATCTTCCCAAAGAGAAATTAGTCTGGCCATTCCTCTTGACCCACTGAGGGCCAGGAATTCTTGTATTTTTTTTAAAGAAATATAGAGGATGCTCCAGCAAAAACATGGATAGCAACACATATGGAGATAGTAAAGTTAAACAGGTGTTTTTTCAAAAGAGTGTGTATTATGATCTTCATGCAGTTCTTCTTCAGATACAGTGACCATACTTAATGTAAAAGATATTATGAAGCCATATTTTGACTATATTATTACCTTCATCTACATTATTATATACATTGTCATCATACATTTTCATCATCATTATTATCATCATCTATTCCACATCTTCCCTTTGTTTTTAGCCAATATCAACATAGAAGGAAAATTACAACATTTTCTAATCACTCATCTAATCACAAATGGCCAAAGAAGCAGTGAAAATAGTTGTTCCTGCACTCTGTTTGGCTATACCTTTATTGCTTTACGATAAACACTAAAACACTAGCTTCTTTGTTATAAAAGCTACAAATCATAATTCCCCAAAAAGAAGATAAACTGTAAATGTTCTTGAGCTCATACTCTGATTCTCTTCCTCTTAATTTTATACTTGTTTTGGTGTATTTGCTTAATGTTTATTATCCCCATATGAAAAGCTGTAAATAGATTATTGGATTTCAAACAAGTCATTTATGTATAGAATTCTATGGATTTTTTAAAAAAGAAACATGCCTCACCCAATGTAATAATTCTATTTCTAATCATAGTAGCTTTATTCAAATAATTGTATAAATGTAAAAATTTTGAAATAAATCTGCATAATTTGCAAACCAAATTTTGTAAACAAATGAAAGGCTTACCAACTTATTAAATTAAAAGTGTGATTTGATCATGTTTTCTTATTTTCAACATACATTTCTTCATACTGAAACTTGTGACATTGGGATCTAGGACAGTCATTTTATGTAGCTCTAGGAAGGAGGCAATGGCAACCAGTTTTACAAAAACATGCCAACCCTTGCCAGGAAAACTACATAGACTTTCCAGGCAGTCTTTGAAAATCAGAGATGATTGAATAAAAGAATTTAAAAAATTAATAACAAAGCTCAGTTGTAAGTTATAAAGAAATGTGTTAGCACATAAAGATTAATTGTCACACATCATATGATATGCATCTGATACTGGGTCTTTTTAGGATTAATGAAAGATTAATTGCCCTATTAATTTCATAACTATGGAGAAATACACAAAATGGAATTATGCTCATCTTCAAATATTCTGCACATTGAAGGCCATATGCTGTCTATAGTAAGACTAATCCATGGCTGAAAAAAATAAAAATCTAAGTACATCCAAGCAGTAATAATATGCTGCTAGTTTGCACCGGTTCTAGCAATACGGTAGTGCCCATCAGCAGTTGGCTTCGCCAACCCACCCTTTCTGTCCTATATTTCTTTTGTTCAACTGATTCACATGGCAGATGCCCCACCTCAGCTGTTTTACTCACCAACATTGATGGTAAGGTAAGTTTTAAAGCTTAAAATTTCCCATTTTAGAAAGCTCCATGTGTTCCGACAGTAAAAAGGTTTGCATCCCACCACTGCATAGGTAGATATATTTTAAGATGCAATCTGAATTCCAAAGAAAACAATACACAAATTGATTGTCCATATTTATTATAGTTGTGTATTCTTTTGCAACAGAAGGGGAAGCATTTCCTGGTTTGGAAGGAAGGACATCTTGACTCTCCATAACTAAAATTTTACTTTTGGAACATTCAAGTTTCAACTTAAAAAGTAAATCACTGTATAGTTATGGTATTTGTTGAATTATTCCTTAAATGCACAATGAACTTCTATTTTACAATGATCGACTTCATTAAAAACTTTAAAAATGATATATTAATATATTTGCACAACACTACAATATTTATCCCAAAAAATTTTCCCATCTTCTTGATTTAATGTTCCTTAGTGTCCAAATTCCCAGTGACTATGCTAAAGCAATCAGATTCCTTTTCATTTCGTCATTCTGCTCATTTCTACAGATGTCATGTTTCATGGAAGTTCATGAAAATATCTTGTAAGACAAAAAAGGAAATATCCAGCTGCTAATGATGCAAAGAAATGTACACATAGTTGGGTGGCATTAATTTCCTATTCGTTTTTTTTAACATGGCTGCTTTATGCTAAAATGCAAACATGAACATTTAGAAGTTTCTATAAATATTCAGAAAAAAATAAGCTTGAGGAAACCAAGAATAAATATTGTAGTTCCATTCTTCATATTTGATGAAAGGGTCTTGAGAGAAATACAACCACATATAGGTGATTGTAGTTACAATCTTAAACAATAACAAAAGAAAGGTTTCCATTTACAGGTATTCTGCAATTTACAACCATTCATTTATTGACCATTCAAAGTTACAATGGCACTGAAAAAAAGAGTTTTATGACAATTTATCACACTTACAAGTTTTACAGTATCATGGTAACATGGTGATGTGATTAAAATTCAGACACTTGGCAACTGACTCATATTTATGATATTTGCAGTATCCCAGGATCATATGATAATCTTTTGACAAAGAAAGTTAATGGGATAGCAAGTTCACTTTTAAAATTATGTTACTAAAGCCCATGTCACACTGCACCAACGGATGCAAAGAGGATGTAAAACGGAGAAAAACGCTTACTATCCGTTGGTTAACGCGATGCATCCATTGTGTACTCACTGCATACGTTTTTCATACTCTATATCCGTCCAACATCCATCTACTGAGATTTCATCCACTCAAAAAGTTTTGAGCTGCACAGAACTTTTTGAGCGGATGAACTTTCCACTGCGTACGATCAACATCCATGACACATACGGGCAACAAACATTCTACGTCCGTTGTCATCCATTACACGTCTGCTTTATCCTCTCGGCATTCTCTGGGCATCTCCGCAACTCACATCCACTCCAGCGGAAAGCAGAAAGAGGGAGGAAGCGAAAGGTATGCGGAATGTCCACACAGCGTTAGTAGCGCGGACATAGAAAGGATGAAAGCGGATGCAGCTTGGATATAAGGCATTAAAACGGACAAAACATTTGTATATGGGACATATCTTGGATATTTAGGATGTCTGGAGGATGTCTAGAGTATGTGGGAAAGGACATTAGCTGCGAAATGTATTTCCTATAAAAGAGGAAGGAATAACCTGGATTGTCAGTATCAGTCCAGCAGCCATGGTTGTGCAGACCTCTTCAGCCTTGCTCTTGCTCTTCCACATCATCCATTGATGTCCAACATGGATCATCGCACACTCCTTCTAGTAGCCGCCATAATTCAACACCAGAACCAAGCCCTGTTCAGACTGTTTCACCTTTTTCTACACAAGGACAAGAAGGAGACGTCCAAGAGCTGTCTGGGTCCGAAGATGGATTGGGAGAAGAGTGGAGTTTGGACTGTATGACAAGCTGATGGTGGAGCTGAGGAATGAAGACCCTCGTGCATTCCAGCACTTCATGAGGATGCCACCAGCCATGTTTGACGAAGTTGTGGAGCGTCTGAGACCCAGGTTGACCAAGGCAAACGCCAACTTCCATCCCAGCCTGAACCCTGGACTGAAGGTGTGCACTGCCGCCACCTGGCCTCTGGGACCACGTACAGAAACATGCAGTATGCCTGGAGGGTGCCACACAACACCATCAGCATTGTGGTCAAGAAGTGGTCAGGCATCATCGAAGAATACGTTGGAGGAGCTCCTCAAGTGCCCCACCACTGAAGAAGGCTGGAGGAAAGTTGCCAGAGCAGTGGTTATCAGAGGTGAACTTTCCCCACACCATTGGAGCCAGAGATGGAAAACACGTGGCCTGCAAAGCCTCCAGCCAACTCAGGGTCCAATTATTACAACTACAAGGCTTCTTCAACATCGTCCTTTTGCCATGGTTTGATCTGACTACAAGTTCATGTTACATCAATGGTTCAGGTAACGGGTCAGCTAAAGATGCCAGATATACAATGCCAGTGACCTCATCATGGTTTTCCAGATCCTAGACCCATACCCAACGACACACAAGATGTGCCCTACTTTCATCGTGGGTTGATGACGCCTTCTCCCTCAGAACCTACCTCATGAAGCCTACATTTCCAGATACCTCACCCTTGAAGAGAGGATCTTCATCTACGGGGCTTATCCAGGGCAAGACGGGTGGTGGAGAACGCCTTTGCATCCTGGCCAAACAGGTTCCAGATACTTCTCACCACCATGCAGCATCACCAGGACTGTGAGGGGCATCGTGGAAGCTTGCTGCATCCTGCACAATCTTCATATGCGCACCCGCTACCCACTGTTGCAGAACAGGCTTGAGGACCGTCAACAAAGAATGGGACATGGAGCCTGCGTGAATGGAGGGCAAGGACGAAACCTGATAGACATTGTGGGCTGTGCAAGGCCCCAACAGAGCTCACGTGAAGGGAAGAAGCAGCGCAACCTCCTGAAACACTGGTGCAACTCCCCAGCGGGAGCACTGGGTGGCAAGACAGGATGGTAGATGCCTTAATGGATACTTCCTTGAGCCTATCTCATCACACTGATGACATTGTGCCATGTATGTTGAGTGACCCCTACAAGGAATAGGTCATTAATAAAGAAGTTTTGTTTATTTTGAAATGTGTTGATCAATGAATAAATTGTTATTGATAAAAAAGGGCCATTTGTGTGGCACCTTGGGAGGTGGACCATGCAGTCCCACTATGCTTGCACTGGAGGATTATCTTATCCCACAACTATCCTTACCCATCCCACAGCTATCCTTACTAATCCCACAGCTATCCTTACCGATCCCACAGCTATCCATCCACAGCTATCCTTACCCATCCTACAAGCATGCAAAGCTTAACCCTTTTGTTCAAAGTTTTCACCAACACTTTATTAAGTAAAAAAAATGAACCAAGTGTGTGAAGCAAAGATAACCTTTTTATAACAAACTGTTTTAACTTTATTAAAAAACAAAAACAACCCAAGTATAAGTGTCTTAAGCAAAGATAACACTCAGTCTCTGGCACTCTTTTTCAGTCACTCTGAGGCATGCCCATGGTCTCAGATGTAAAGGGGCCAGGGACTGTGGAGGTGGCTGTTGCTGGAGTGCTGGTCTGAGCGCCATTGGGGTGCCTGGCCCCGAAAGTACAACAGGAGATGGTGTGTGCAGGAAGCTCTAAGAGAGCTGACTCAGTCCCGTGAGGTTGAGAGATCCTTCATCAAGTACCTGGGATGTGAGGCCCAAGACTGAACAAAGGGCTTGGCTGTGGGGTGGAGGAAGGAGGAGTGTAGTGGGGCTGTCTGTTTCTGCAGCTGGGTCAGCTGAGGCATCTGTGGCATTCAAGGAAACCTGGCGCCTGGACTGGAAGGGCTGCCTCCTACTGTGGAAGTCCTGGTAGTGGTAGACTTGGTAGGGAGGGGCTGTTAAATCTGTGGAAGGGCTGTGACATCGCCTGGGGTGGAGGAGCAGACCCGAGTGGGTAGGAGCAGGTCAGCTGGGCCTTGAGGGTGGTGCAGAAGAGCTGTGATCCTCTCCTTCATCACCTGGTACTGGGCCGCGGGCATGTCCATAAGGGTCTGGCTCACGTACGTGATGAAGGCTTGTGGTTTGAGGATGGTATGTCAAAGTGGACCAGTGTGGAGAGGAGATCTGTGCTGGCTTTTGATTGTTCCCTGATCTCCAAGAGGACAATGTGGCTCTTTCCCTCCGGTCTGCCTCTCTGCTGCTTTTTGTGAGTTGGAGCTGTGGGTGCTGTGGGTGGGTCTCTGGTGGCTGCTTCTTCTTGCTCCATCTGAGACAGGGGATCCTCCATTCCTCCGGCACGGGATGCAGGTGTCGGGAGGTCTCTGTCATGGGGCCTCCAAAGACACCTGCCTGGACACGGTAGCTGTCTCCTGGCTGGAAGAGGAGTGGATCTCTGTGGGCTGTCTGAGGGAGAGGGTTGACAGAGGGGCTGCTCCTCCGGTGGCGGATCTCAACCTCCAGGAAGCTGCTACCTGGCCATGACATAGTCTCCGCGGTCAGTGAGTTTGAAAGCAGCCTGCCTTGGATTCTTCAGGTGCAGCTTGCCATACCAAGTGTGTATGTGCTTCCACCATCCAAGGAGTACATCTGAGTGTAGCCTAGGCTCTCCACCTTCTCTCTCCAGCTACCTGCTTTCTCTTGGTGTCATGATAGAGCCTGTGGCCCTTCCTCCACAGGTACTTGTTCTCCCTCAGCCATTTTCCAGCACTCCTCCTCATGGTCTTCGAAATGGAGTACTGTTTCCTCTCTCCTTCTCCTTGCCTTACTCTTCCTCCCTCTGGCAGGGGCTTCAGGGCCTTCAGCAACAGGGCTTTGAGGGCCTTGGGGCTGGTCCATCACAGCAGCAGCAGGAGATGCACCAGCAGCAGCAGGAGAAGCACCAGCAGCAGCAGGAGAAGTACCAGCCAGCACCAGCAGGAGAAACGCCAGCAGCACAGCAGTACCAGCAGCACCAGCAGAGAAGCCCAGCCAGCACCAGCACAGAGACAGCACCAGCAGAACCAGCAGAGAAGCACCAGCAGCACCAGCAGGAGAACAGCCACCAGCAACACCAGCAGCTTCAGAGTCAGCGCCAGGGGGTGGGATTGGTGGTTCTGTCATTCTTGCCAGGCTGGCAGGAGTAGGCACAGGCTTCCTCTTCTTCCCCATGGTGTTCTCTCACGATGTCTCTGGCAGCAGGTCTTTCCTCTGAATGGTGACTGCTTGCGAGCTGCATCCTTATGTCCAGGAGCTTACGCAATTCACCCTCCCCGCATGCGCAATGAACGCTTTGCATCCACTACGCCTCCGCTATGCATCCGCATTGCATCCTATGGGCGTCCGTGATGCATCCGCATCATCCGCAACGCCTCCGCTCCTTCCGTTATGCGTCCACTTCGCTATTCTCCCCCGGAAGCCCTCGCGGATGTGTCATCCACTTCCATTTCCGCTTTCCATCCGCTAGGCTTCTACCAAAATCCCACTCTACATCCCCGCTTAATCCTCCCCATGTCCGTTTCTTTTTCCGTCTGTTTTCCCTTCTGTTATGCAAATTGGACACTTTGAGAGCGGATAACAACGGATGGAGCCCCCCCTGAAATTTTGCTCGTCTTGCTGTGTCCCTTTTTGCATACGTTTTGCATCGTCGGCCAGTTGTGACGATCCACCACTGCATTAACTTAACTGCATGACTCACTGAATAACTTGTTGACAAGAAAGGTCATAAAATGGGGCAAATCATTGAACATCTCAATTTAGTCACAATAAAAATGGCTCAATTGTGATCATAATTCAAGACTACATGTCTAGTGAGATTCTCAGTCCGTCCAGGTATGGCTGCTACCAAAGGTAATTTTTAAAGAGCCAAAACTGGACGTTTCTGGTTTTCTTGAAAATATTTCACTTCTATCCAAGACAGCTTCTCAGACCTGGTGAGAAGCAAAACGTACTTCAAAAAATCACCCAAAAGTCCAGTTGCTTTGAAAAGGCACTTTGAGACAAGTCAGAACTATCTGTATTTTGATTTTAACCTGCAAAAAAAATTCTTTTTTTTAAATAAAGTTTTATTGAATCTTTAACACTAACAAAATAAACCATTTCTTACTTGAGACAAGAGATGTGTCTTCCTGTGAGTATCATCAATTCCATACAGGACCACAATTTCATATGCATATTCATCTTATTGTATTCAACTTTCATATACCTGTCCCTCTTTTTCAACTTCTCCACTATTTCTCCCTTTACTTCTCTTTAATTTTCTTTTATGCGTTATCTGCATTTCTTCCCTTAATTCAATTGTATTTCTGTTTACCTGAATTTCTATATCTTTTTTTATTCCATATCATATTATACTTTCGTCTGTCGTTTGTTTACAATTTTTATACTTTCTCTATGCAACATGCTTAAAAAAGCAAAATTCCTCTATGATTGCCAATCAGATTGCCAATACCTTTAAGTCTATTCTTATTATTCATATGAACATCTCATTTAAACTAAGTTCTCGTGCACTAGCTCTCCTCTCGAGAATACTTTCATATATCAGTTTTTCTAATAAATTATCATCCAATGGCTCTTCTCTCAGATAAGATCATTAATAGTGGTCCGTTTATGAGAAGTCTTCAATCAGAATCAATAGCTATCAGAACATCATGACTATCAGAGATAAATAATCACACAGATTGACAACTTCGATAGAACCATATAGAATCTGCTTAAACCCTTGTTTAATACTAAATAAATAAGATGTTTATGACCAATCTCTACATATTAACAGGTACTCTTTAGGGTAGTTAGATTATGGCTATGTAAATTTCAGTGGAGACCGTATATTTTCTATTTAAATAGATATACTGTATGTGATATCTACATGAGAGTATTATACATTTCGCACGGAAGATAATTACTCTTCGTAGTGTGCGATACATACATAGAGTGGAGTGTACCTGGCTTATAACCTATAGCGTCCGTCTACCTCTCTTAAACCCATCCCACTTTAGCGCATTCATTGAAGAAGGTATCTAAACACCACGGCCAACCAGATATATCGATAGAAGTGCGTGGCTAAGGCCATCCTTCTCCAGGCTCTTGTTTCTCTCAGTCTTTGCTTCTCAGAATATATGTATCTGTAGCTTCCTCAGACATCCCGCTTTCTTCTTCTCACAACTAGCTAGTCTGGACCCGTGTACTTCGTGTTTCTCCACTACCTTTTTTTCGTGATCCCTACCTCAGGAAAACAATTGTGATCCTTATGATTTTGCTTTGGGGCGTCGTCAGGAAGGTGGTGGTTGTCTGTTGTTCGTGGGTATTTAAGAAGAACAATAGGCGCGAGCTATGGACATGTGTTCTGATTGCGCTGGGGTGTGTTCTCTAGTGTGCGCCCTGGCTGTGCTCCAGGGTTAGTCTAGGCGGGAAGCTGCGTGAGCTTGTTGATCTTTGTTTGGCTCGTCGTTCGTCCCACACCATGGTGTGTGGGGTTCAGTCGATGGGTCAGAGGGGTTGAAGTGCGGTAGTGGTGCCAGCTGCAGTATGGCTTTGGTTCGTGGTTTCGTGTCTCCTCTTTCTGTGTGGGTGTGATCTTTTTCTGTCGAAGTGTGGGTGGTAGCATCTTGGTGGCACTTGTGTGTGGGTCTGGTTTCATTCTCATGTTGGTACTTCCTTATTAATTGAGGGCAGGTTCCCTAAATGGCTTTTGGTAGGCTGGAGGTATCATCTGTTTATTCTCTGTATATGCTGTGTGGGCGTTTTTTCTATCTCTATGGCTTCTCTGATTCTGTATGTTTATTGTTTTCGGTTTTTGGCGATGCAGTTCTGTATTTTTAAAGTCAATTTTCATTGTCCTTGTTGGCTTTGAAAGGATTTGGGACCAGGGAAGAGGTCAGTTCTTTCTTTCTGATTGAGTTTTTGTGGTTCTTCAATGCTGTGCCACTAATTCTTTACTGTTAGTTTGTCCTATGTATGTAGTTGCGGGCAGGCAGTGCAAGGGATTCGTATACTCCTTTTGGTTTCTAACTCGATTTTGTCTTTTAGGGTTTCTTAGATGGTGGATATCTTTCTGTTTTGTGCCAGAATGCGAAGTTGTGTTTTGAGATCTGCTGATGTCTGTAGTGCCTTTATAATACGGAGGAGGGCTTTGCCATTCTCTTGTTCTCTGTCTTGGCTTTGGGTTTGCGGGTTTCTTGGATTAGGGTGGTAACATCTTCGGGAATCCATTGGCGTAGTACATTAGTGAGAGTGTGAGCAAGTGTTCATCGGCTAACGGAGTGTTCTTGGCTAGCGGAATTGACTTGCTGATCCGGTGTGGTCTATAGAGTGCATGTAGATAGCTATGTTTTCCGGTACCTAGGGAGCCATGGATTTTTTGAATACACTAAGACCAGGAAGGAAGTGATGGGCTTCTGTTCATAGTGAATGTAACGAGGTGAGAAGTCACCCCGGTGGCCAGAGAACTTACACGACGAGCCCAATTGGGTTGTGACAATTCTAGAGCTTGTGTCAAAGTGTCCATGTAGAGGTTTGCGATGACAGGTGAGAGGGGTGATCCCATGGGTGCCTCCATGGGTATTATCTCGCTCG
>BHFT01053950.1:0-40402 GCA_004320025.1 Laticauda laticaudata
AATGCTTTATATCCGAGCTGCATCCGCTTTCATCCTTTCTATGTCCATGCTACTAACGCTGTGTGGACGTTCCGCGTCCGTTTCGCTTCCTCCCTCTTTCCGTTTTCCGCTGGAGCAGATGCGAGTTGCGCAGATGCACAGCGGATGCCGAGCGAATACAGCGGACATTTAACGGATGACGACGTTTGTTCCCCGTGTCGCGGATGTAGAACGGATGCAGCGGAAAGTTCATCCGCTCAAAAAGTTTTCTGCAGCTCAAAACTTTTTGAGCGGATGAAATCTCAGTAGACAGATGCTGGACGGATAGAATGTATGAATCACGCATGCAGTGAGTACAGATGCATCGCGTTAACCAACAGATGGCAAGTGTTTATCTCCATTTTACATCCTCTTTGCATCCGTTGGTGCAGTGTGACATGGGCTTAAGCATGCTACTTTAAAATAATTATGGGGGATCTTAGGCCTTATAGCATGCTCTGAGAAACAACCTAAAACAAAACTGAGTTCAGAATTGACTAAGAATAATACTTGTTTGAAGAAGCAACTGTATTTTCCATAATTCTTGATCACTGGCACAGTGTCTGGAATGTATATCTGGAGAATAGTAAGTTGCCTACTCATGAGCAATTGGCAAGCTTCTCAACTTTGCTGCAAATGAGATGGCAATCTCTCCAATCTATCAGGGGAGGAGTATTTGTTCAGTTTACATATGATTTGTTTTCAGATACGTTATTTTTCATTCCATCTAGATGTCACCATATCCACAGTGCTTAGTTTTGTTTTATACTGAGATTCTGAGAACGAGAGAAAAAAGTTCTATTTTGGTTCTCCAATTCACCTATTTAATTAATTTGGCCTTCCCCAAGTTAATTTCCTCTTTATATGTTGAGACAATGACTGGAGTGAATTCCAATATAAGTGCGACAGTTAGAGGGAGTCTGAATTTGATTTGGATTACTAATTCACTTTCTTTAGAAGGGATAGAACAGAGATAGACAGATTAACATAAACTCAAAAAGAAATTCTTACTTGGAGCGAACGGATCATGACGTGGTTTACAGTTAGACCAATTTTCTTTAGTATTGGCTTTGGAAACATTTTTTAAAGGGTTACAAAACCATCTTGCAGAAGCAACTGGGGAATTCCAAATTTCTTCTGTGGCCTCCAGACCAGACAGAAAACACTTGCCACTTTTAAAGTCCTCCTCCAATATCACACCCATCACTTCAATTTCTTTGCTTCCAATCATCAGACTCTGACCTTCAGTGAGATTGTCTAAGACTTTGAACTGATATCCAGTGCCTAAGAGGAATTATAAAGGTTATGTAGAGGTATACGGATATAAATAAATAAAGAATACATTTGGTCAAGTGAATCTTACTGTTTTAAGAAAAAAGACATTATGGCCATACTGTGCAAGAAATAAAGCCAATTCTTTTGACGAAAAAGCTGATTACTGATATTTGACACTTTCTCTTTAAAGAAAAAAAATATTTAACAGCTCTATACGTTTTTGAAAAACATCAAGAACATCCTCAACATAGCTTCTTTATTTTTATGGTGCAATATCACTTTAAAAGAAGGTAAACATTAGCTCCATTTGATGCCAAAACACCCACTGTTCCAAAATACAGATTGCATGCTAGAAGCTTTCCAGAGGCCTGATACTCATGAAGACTGGGGAAAAAAAAACAATTTCTAATGCAAAATTCACAAACACATCCCTGAAAATATCTTACACCCTCATTTACTTCACTAAATGAATTCCTAACATCCAATCATACTAGACATTGGGAACAAAAAAGCTTGATTAACAAGTTAATGAGTAATGCATGAAAGCTAGCCCTTGTTGCTAAGCAATATAGTGCAGAAAATGGTTGATTTCTCTTATATTTATAATTGTGTTAGCAGCATCAATTATTATTTTTTTGAAAACAAAGAACTCTATAATACTTTAGAGGCAAACACATTTATGTAAATAGTTGTGAGGTCTGGATCATTGTTTTTTATTGCATAAGCATATAAGTTTTGATTGAAATGTCAGAGATTGTCCTTTATTTGGTAATCATTGCTACCGAAAAATACTTTGTACAGCTGCCTCCCACTCACCACCCTCCTAGAATAATAATGTTATTCAGCTATAATTGATTTGGATACTGTTGACTCCTAGTAAGTTGGTCTGAGAGAGTGACTGGCCCAAGGTCAACCAGCTGGCTTTCATAGCTAAGGTGGAACTAAAACAAATAGTCTCTGGCTTTCTAGCCTGATACTTTAACAACTAGACCAAACTGGCTCTGCGCGCATCCACACACACACACAGACACACAATGTGTCAACTAAGAATTGAACTTACTACATCTGATAAAGTGGAACAGATAAAAGATTATATCAAAAGACTGGTGCTATAAAGAAATGGCTTCAAGGTATGCCTTCTTGTATATTTTTCTGTACTTCATTGTGGAGGAGGTAAATCGTTACAAAAATGTTTAACTTTATAAATCATTTGTAGTTGCACTGAACACATGCAGTCTAGTTTTTCCCTCCTCTGAACTGGGATTAACTTGCAACTATATAAATGTAGGGAAGTGTGTTGTGGATATGCAGATATTAAATTCCATTATTTATCAGAAACATTCTTAAAAGGGTAGTAGTAAGAAAAATATAACTGGAGTGAAACAGAGTTTGCATATGTAAGGAAGAGAAAAAGACAAGTGACAAATATTCCAAATATGGAATAACATTCTGAATATGGGAATTTTCAGGGAATGTCTAATAGTAGGGCAATATTTTGGACTTGATTCAGAAGACATGTTTCAGAGAGGTGGTTCATAATAATACTTTCCAAACATTCCTTTTATTGGGAGATTTCCATTTATTCTTCCTTTTGAGAGGATAATAAATATACTCTATTCACGCATAAGGAATTTCAGAGTACACTAAGAGCATTTTTCATTCACTACTATTTAAACCTGTCAGCTGAATTTGCCATCTCAATCCCTAAGCTTGAATTCCAACCCATTTATGCAAAGATCTAATCACTGCAATTTTTCCTCTCCTTTGACCATTCCAACTCCATTCTGGCAATTGCCAAATGTGTTGCAATACTATTTCCACAACCCCAGCTAGACAATAGCTACAATAGTTGAACATGATAATAATTGAGGTTGAAGTCTAACACTTCTAGAGCAGGGGCTCAAACTGTGGCCCACAGGCCAGATGCAGGTCATGTCCACACTAGTTCCTCAAATGGGAAAACATCACGAAATGTCACTTGTTGGCAACATGACACTGCAGGTTTGACACCAATGCTCTAGTCTAGAAGATACAAATCTGGCCTCACTCACAAGTTAGCCATGACAAAACTATCTCTGAACATACAAGGTTCAATTAGCTGACATGGCTATGTAATATTCTAACTTTCTACCAATGGACAGATAATTCCTTCATAAATTCACAAAATCTTAAGCACTGGAAGGACCATTTAGATATCTGGATTCCTGGGCTTTTCACTTCCTTTTATATAACCCTACCATCCTTCAAGGTGTGGCCTCCAGTCATCAAATTGAGTATCCTTTTCTTCCTTTGATAAAAGTTACATAACAATATTTTTTCCAACAAACACCTGAATAATTATTTCCATTTCACTCTTACCTCTTCCAATGTTTTTGCCTTCCATATCCTTGAGCATCACAGACTTTCCTTTCACTATAAGAACAGCATCACCTTCCCACTTCTTGTGCTTTTTCTTTGAGGCTTTGCACCACACAACACTGAAATATTTGGCAAGGCAGATGGGCTCCTCTGGGTGTCCTGCTTTTTCTACTGCTGCTGAATCTGTAAGAATGAAGACACACAGGAGGTCTCTGAATTGCAGGCTGCACCCAGGTATGTAAACTCGTGTGGCTTGTGTGTGAGCCTGGCAGATGAGATTCTGCTGAAATGTAGGTATAGCAGAATGCCTATATAGAGCACTGTCTGGACTGTACTTCAAAACATTTGAAGAGTACTGTGGTATGTTGTGAACTCCTGCCATAAGCAAGCTGCTTTGACAGAGAGGCAAAAGATACTTCTGAATGGAAAGGTACATAATGGCAGAGAAAAGAATCAGCTTTGTCAGGGACAAAGACCAGGCAATGTGCTCCCAAAATGTGACCTTGTGTGCAGAGCAGTCTACTCAAAATATTCCAATGTTTATTTAAATATGTGTTTTACTGCAGTACTCAATCTGATAAGCAGATCACAAAAACATTGGTTTCTGCCATCTACTCATGAGGAGCCACTGTCAGGAGTATATGTAGGCAATCTCATGATCTCTCCTTTCTCTGGAGAGGTTTTGCCAGCACAAATTCCACATCCAGCCATTGATGTCAGCCATAAAGTTGCCTGTTTCTTCAGGGATATCTTTAGTTTATCATGTCCTCAATGGTTGCCATCAAGAATGACATTTCTTCTCCAGTCATCTGGCATTTCATCAGTTCCTCAAGGTTTTTCAAAAACAATATAAAAGGGTTCATCTAAATTCTCAGTTAATCAGGTCCCAATGCATTTTGCCCTGAGATTTAAATTCACTTTATGAAGCAATGTTTTTTCATATAGTGTTTCAGGGTTCAATTACACTTCCCTTTCTGTAATACACATAGGTTTTTTTTTCCCCTTATGTCTTTATTTTTCAGCTCCAATTTCCATTAAAGCCTTTCTAATCAAGTTCCCCATACTTCAACCTAGGTCTTAGGACATTTTCCTGTGAAGTACGGTATATCCTTCTTGTGCCAGCAAACCAAATCTCTTTCATCAACACTGTATGATAGCCAATTATTCATATTCATGTTTTCAATCCATTTCTATGGAGTAGAAGGAATAGCAATCCCACATTAGCCCAAAGGTGGGATTGTTATTTATTGTTTAATATCCATGGGGATATCATTGCAAACTGTTTTTTATAACATGATTTTTCCCAAAATGGGAAAAACGAATTAGCACAAAGGAACAACTAGGAATGACCTTGATAAAGTCTTGAAAAGTATTCAATCACATCCCTAATCCTTATTTTTGTCAAAGATATTTTTTGTATGATTGTATGTCTAATGATGAATTGCTTCCTTCTTTCCATGATCTAACAAAACTTCATTATATTTCATCAACTTCATTACATTTCACTGTTCTAATCCTTTGTTTGCCCCCAGCTGAAAAATAGGCTGGATTTTTCGTAGGCAGGAACAGAAAAATGCCACAAGCATTGCAGGTCACAGCTGCAAACTTCAATCCATTGATCTTCATTTTTTTAATGTTCCACCAGTAATTTTTAAATTGTTTATTTTTTCCTTCTCAGGCTTTCAGCTAAAACTATCAATTTAAAAGGAAAGATGGCTAGAAAAAATCTCACTTAAACTCCCAAGCTAAATTGCACTGAAAAACTATTTGTTCTTACTGCTTGCCACAATGCTGCCCAGACTTTTCATGAAACATGGGCAGCAAAGTCATTGGTATGTTTCTCTGGTTATCATGATCCTATGTTATAATTTATAATTTAGTATGGGTTTTTGGTTTGTTTTATTGTATCTCTCTTTGGGATTTAATAGGAAGGCTAGAAAATCTATATTAAATAATCCACCAGTTTGACTCTTTGCACCAGACAGATTTTTGTTTTCTTCTGAACATTTCAAAAAGAAGTTAAACTGACAGCTGCAACTTAGGAACAAGCCTTGTATATGACCTATTATCATAAAATGGACACTATAATTTGATTTCTTGCTTATCAGCTTTCCTTTCACAGTCTTAAGCACAGATAAATTCCCAAAACAATTCATGGGGATTTTGGCAGACAATGAGAATCACATTGCTGAATTAAACCCTGTATGTATTTTTCAGGCATTTTCTGAACATTATATATACATTGTTATGAGAATAAGAAAAGACAAACATGGGAGGCAAACAAAAATTGCAGAGGCAGCTCAAGCTGGATTTTCCTTTTCTTTTCAAGCAACTACTCATTTAAGGAACCTAATAATGTAGATTTTTTATTGCTATCTTCACTGTTTATTGTGATTCTATTATTGCATTTTATAACAAATGGTAAACCACCTTAGAAAGATCTGTACTATCTGTGCTATGTCATTATGTGTAATGACAAGGCATAAAAGAGCTTTCTTTTGTTTTTAAAATTCAGATGTGTGTTTTTCCAAATCCAAAGAAATGACTAAAAGTTTAACTTAGTTGCACTCACACCACAATTCATAAATAGGCTGTCAACAGAAAATAGGAAAAACCACTATTATGAATAATTATTAGTATTTAATTTTAGCGTGCTACTGGCAACCTGTTTTAGATCAAGCTCATTGCCCAATTGATTTATCATTTATATCAAATACATTTTCTTGTTCATCACAAAGAAAATAATTTCTAGGAGATGCCCCAAAACACACACGCCACACCAGACATCTCTGCTATAGATCTAAAACAGGCAATGCAGCAATAAACTATTTAGAGCACTGAAATATGGTTGCTTAAAATTCATGAGCGTTAGAAAGATTTGACCCTTGTTATGCATTACACAGGAATGATTATTTTTAGACAGGCTGATGACATTCTTGAAAGGAAAAGATGTAATCCTTTCAAGCCATGTTATATAAACCCAATTTACATAAATGCAATCTATTCAATAATTCAAGCAGGACAAAAACATGAGAGATCAAATTTAATAGGGACTATGTAACTCTAGTTATATGTATTAAATACATATATGTATTATGTCCCAGCAGAGAGACTTATGATCATGATTACTTCAGAGCATTTTAACAGAGGCATCTCTGTTGAGGTAATTCCCCGTTAGGAGAATGAGCGCATACAGGGAGACGTATTTGAGAGTAGTGTTTGAATAATACACACACAGCACAAAGATACACTGTACAGTAAGTGTAGGTTTTTACTTCCAGAAAGGTTTAAGCAAAGTTCAAAATAGGCAGTCCAAAATCATTCACAGGTAAGATCAGTCAGTTTTCAATCCAGGGATAATCCAGTAACAAAGTCCAGTGTCAAAAACAGTTCAGTATCAGACTTTCATCAAATCCAAGAATATCAGTCAATTAGAAGAATGGAGGAATGGCAACTCTCTCCAACAGAAGTAACAGAGAGACTGAGACTAAGACTAAGACAACCCGGGTTTCTGGCTCCATCTTATAGCCCTTTGAGAAAACACACCCAACTACAGTTTTGCATTTTCTTAAAGATACAATATTAAAATGTTTATCCTGGTTTATATATTTTCAACCCAAATAGCTGTTAGGTGACTTATATTCCTAACAATCTCCAAAGTAAATGAAACAGTATATGTACAAATGTTACTTTCCTATTTAACATGCAACTTGCTTAAATATCACGCATTAAGGTAAGGTTATTATTTATTTACTCCATCTATAGATGGTGTAACTCCATCCCACAACTGGAAAAGTCCATCCCACTGCTGTCCACATGAATTCATTCTTTTGATTTTAATTGCAGAAATAGTTCAATAATTTGAAGGGAAGCCTGGAGAGAGACACACAGATATTGGGGTTTTCTTTTCTGACAAAAATTGCTATGGACTGTTGTTATGTGATATTAGCTTGGTTTTTTAAAAAAAGGGGGGGCATTTTGATAGAGGGCTGAAATGTATGAAATGATTTTCCAGAGGTATTGTAAAGAATTTTTCTTCTGGCTTTCTGAAATGAGTAACAGCTATTTCACATTAGGAAAGCTGTGGATAGTCACTGACATTGGGAGTTATGAGATGAGTTAAAAGATCAGTCAAACTCTGGGCTAGCAGCAATTTATATGATATTTTAAAGTTTGATATTTTATGTTATATACTGTAGATTCATGAACAGCTACAGATGGGCATGAGTGCAAGGGGAGCAAAACACAAATATTTCAAATTTATATATGTGTATACCCTAAAGGATTTATGAGTTTGTAAGAGAACAAGGCTATACTTGCATACAGATGGACCAGGTTTTGTTTATGCTTCCAATTGAAACAAAACTGACCATTCTAAAATGTTTAAAATCTATATAGCAGCTTTTCACAAAACCAGAAAAACTAAGTGTTCTAAACTTTCCAGACTGGGTGATGATAATTCCTACCAATCCAGTGGACTTCCCCCGAGGTTGACCAAGGGAGATAGGAATTGCAGCCCACTAGAACTAAAAGATCAAATAGGGGGAAAGATGACCTATAATATATAGCTTGGTACTTTTTCCATTCCTTTTTAACATCTACATGAGATCACTGTATGGGATCATCCGCTGCCATGGGATGAAGTACCATCAGTACATTGATGATATTCAAGTCTATAATTCCATCACAGGTGACCTAATGATAATGTCAGTTTTCTCACAGTGCCTGGAGGCTGTGGGAATCTGGATGGTGAATAACAGGCTCTGGCTGAGCCCTGGTAAAACCAAGTGACTTTGAGTCGTGGAGCTCTAAGTTCTGGGACTTAAACAACTTTAATTTTAGATGGGGTTGCACTACCCAAACAGACCTAATACACAATCTGGGGTGTTTTCCTGGACTCACAACTCCTGCTTGATGAGGTGGCAGTCATGGTTAGGAGAGCATTTGTGCAACTTCATGTTATGCGTCAGTTGAGCCTTTTCTGGGTCAAGAGTCCCTATGCTCAGTCAGTCAAACCCTGGTCATCTCACAGTTGAACTTTTGCAATATGGTCTACACGTGGCTATCCTTGTGAAGTATCCAGAACTTCAGCTGCTGCAGAATGCAGCTGGCTCAAAGAGTTCTAGGGACCCCTAGAACTATGTGACCCACATTATGCTGCTGTTCCACAAACAGCACTAGGTGCTAAATTGCTTCCAGGTACAATTCAAGATGTTGGTTATCAGTTTTAAAACCATTCATGGCACTGGTTTAGAGTATCCGAGGAACTGGCTCATCCCTGGCATTGGTCCAGGATATCTGAGGAACTGGCTCATCTCAATGGGGACTACCCCACCCCATCCACGCTGGCAGAAAAAGCAAGCTGTGGACCTCCCATTTAGTTTATTGATTTTGAATTGATTGCTCAATGTATAGATTTTATTAAGCTTTTATATAATATTTTATTAAGATGATTATAAGCTTCCCAGTGTCACCTCAATGAGATGGGTGGCATACAGGTTTATAAATATATGCAATGCATACTGTACATGCAAATATACATACATATATACATAAATACATATATATGTGCTGTTCAGCTTCCTTCGGGTATTATCCCACGTCATTGTAGTGCTTTTAAAGACAATGACGTAGGATAATACCTGAAGGAAGCTGAACAGCACACATGTAAGTACCCGCGAAAACTTAAAAAAACAAATACATATATACATACATACATACATACATACATACATACATACATACATGTTTTAACCAGTCCTTTTCCCTGAGGCTCATGTGCATCTTCAGAGCAGACATTTGAGACTGGATGCTCATTTGGAAAGTTGTGAATATTGTATGCCTGTTCTCACAACATGGCAGCTCTAGGAGGAACAGCTAGATACCAGCAACCAGTTGCCAAAAGACAATGTGATGAATTGTATACCCTTGAATAAATGTGCCAGTTATGAAAGAGGAACAGGGCAACCTATGTTGAAGATGATCCTCAGCTATGAAAGCTCAGAAGGTGACTTTGGGTTAGTTGCCTCCTCAGCTGAACCTGCCTTACACTTTGTTTTGCTTATGGCAAAACGGAGGGAGGATTGTTATGTTTGAGGCCCTACAGAAAAGTCACAGTGTAAGTCTCATGGATGAAAATATTTTATCTCTTCTTTCAGGTTAAAAATCTGGGGAGGAACTCTGGGGGGTCACAGGTATTTTGCCGGGATGGGAAGAAGACCCAAGGCCGATTGGGGCACAATAGGACAGTATGGAAGGGAAATAGGCAGGGGGGAACATCTCTGCAGTCAGATGTAAGTCCTGTTGATTGACAAGCACCCAAACTTCATTCACATGACTTTAAGGGTACTGCAGCGGCCATAACTTTGAGCACAGGGTGTAAGTCCCTTTGTTCAGTACTGTTGTAATGTCAAACATTCACTTAAGGAACGTTTGTACGTCAAGAACTACCTGTACTCAACCAAACAGAAATTCAATTATCTCTACCAAGTATTCTGTTACTTTGTGGCAACAACATCATGTATTAGCAATAAAATGGCTGAGAGAAAAACAGCAGAGGCCTTCTACCAGTTTTAAGAAACTATAAGATAACTCAGTCTAGTCCAGTGTTTCCCAACCATGACAACTTTAAGATGTGTGAACTTCAAAGCAATCCCCTAAAATAATCATTCAGGCTTCCTGTAAACTGGTTATAGTTCAGATGTACTGCACTATAAATTCCCATAATTCTTAGGCAGTAATATTCTAATACTGGATATTGGAAGTATCCAACATGAGAAAGGGAGATATTGGCTAGAGTAGGATACAATACGTCATCATGGACTGCTCATCACATACAATATAATTCTGTCTTTCTTAAATGCCTCAGTCATTTTAACTTTCAAATGAATGCCAAGAAGTAGTTTATGTAATACAGCTGTGATGACCTGTAGTCTCTCAAAATAACCCAAAACATATATTAAAGTCCGGTAAGGCCTTCAACTTAACTTCACTGTTTAATTAGGCACAGTTTAAAGTCACAAAAGTAAATGAGGCAAACAGAAAACCAAAACAAACCGCATTGATGAGAGTTCCGAAGCAAGCCAAGATAAGTAATCATAAATGTGATATTTCCTGGATGGTTTAGTGTATTTATAGATAAATCTACTATATAAAAAAACTAGATAATCCATTATCCATTCGATTTCAGAGATATTCCCTTAAAAAAAGGAACAGAATAACCACAGAGAGGCAATACAGCAGTGGGAGTGACTTCAGACTTTCTGCTGGCTTCTCCATTGACCTTCCTTGTAGGAAGCTGTCAGGGAGCATTGGAAATGGCAATTACATGGTCATAGCCTAGTGGTCTCCAACCTTTCCTGCTTGGTGGCCCAGAACAGGGGGCAGGGACGGGGTAGAGGATGGTTCTGTGTGAATGGCAGGTGTGTGCGCAAGCACTCACCGCTCATGTAAGTGGAGCTTTGCGCATAAACGCAAGCACCTAGTTTAAAACAGGCTGCAGCCTGGGGTTTCAGAACGCCTGTTATAGATGACCACTGTGGTGCAACAGTACTGAAGCAGGCACAACCTTTGTCTAATTTCAATTCAATAGGAGTCATGGATCCCAGATTTTGGATGCATTCTGTAAGATAGTCCATTTGAGATACATTAATTCAAATATAGTTGCCTTATGATGTACTGTTTGGCCCAATTGAAGGCTAGAAACAATCCAACAAGGTTTTAGCGATATAGAGTTTTGTGGTGAACTGATTGGAAAGATAAATATAGCTGAAGTTTTTATGGAAGTGATGTTGTGTTAGCCGAGATCCTTAGTGATATGCCATGAAAGTTATATGGATTGTATGATGCAATGAGTACTTTGGATCTGAAATTTAACATTGCAGAGATTAAGCTAGCTTAGCTTAGAGAAATAGAAATGGAATACTTATTAGCTATAAGTGGAAAAAAATGATCTAATGAGTACACTGTGGAACATTTGTCAAAGGAAGCAAAAATGACTAGTTTTAAAAGTATGCTTCTAACTCCTTTGTAACGTGAAAAAGAGACTTGGGTATGTCAGGAGAAACAGAAAGATTGAATTCAGTAGGCAAGGGGGAATTAAATGGAGAAAAACAATTGCTACAATGTGAATTGAGAAAGAACATCAACACAAAAATAACTATTCTGAGATGGCTGGTCACACACAGAGAATGAATTAAGGTCAAATTGTGGAAAAATGCATGAAGAAAGAGTGAACGAATTGAAAGAAAGGGTAAGAATGAGAAAGCCATTAGAGGGAATTGATGAGATCTTCAGTAAGACAAGGACAAGAAATTCAAGAAACAAAGGCAAGGTGTAAGCAATGGATGAGCATGGGAAAAACAAAGGTAGTTTTCAAATACCAAAAGATAAGGAGAGGAACAGTGAACAGAGCTGGAATAATATTTACTTTTCTTTTGCTTGTTCATTGCATTTAATTTCTTTGTTGTTTACTATTCCTTTTCTCCACTTTGCATTATGTTGTTTACCATGAAAGGAAATAGCATGATTTGTGATTGTGATTGTGTTTGTGTGTGTGTGTGTGTGTGTGCAATATGATTTCATTGCAAGTAGCCAAAACAATAAAATTCATCTGAAAGAAAACTACTGGTATCATCAAGCCTGGAGAAAAATCAGTTTTGCTGATGGTTTTAGAAAGAAAGGCGGTTTCGAACAAAAGAAAGCAATAGACAATAATGATTAAATATGCTAAGTGAGTACAGAATTGTAATTATCTGTTGAGCTGAAAAATGGTAAGCTGTGTGCAACAAAATGGAAAAGATGGAGTTCTGGATTATCGATTACCAACTTTAAAAAAATTAATGGAATACTCTATTCTATCTCTGGAGTGTCATTACAGACATAGATAGATAGATAGATAGATAGATAGATAGATAGATAGATAGATA
Source organism: Laticauda laticaudata (assembly GCA_004320025.1). Lineage (NCBI taxonomy): Eukaryota > Metazoa > Chordata > Lepidosauria > Squamata > Elapidae > Laticauda > Laticauda laticaudata. The sequence continues at coordinate 12,579 of BHFT01053950.1, forward strand.
GATAGATAGATAGATAGATAGATAGATAGATAGATAAAGATAGATAAGATATAAACCAACCCTGAAAATACTAAGTGCTGCCTAGATATAAAAAGATTAATATAACATTCTTTAACTTGCCCGTCTGGACTCCCATGATTCTTAACTAGACTGCAGAATGTTTGATAAAAACAAGAAGTGTCAAAGATATTATTTTTATTCTGAACTGTTTACTGACTTCAGAATACTCTAAAATATTGTAGAATTGTATTTCAACATTTCAGCTCAATATGAAAATGCACACTACTGTAGATGTTGCTATCCATTCTTTTCCTGATAGCATAAAGCCATACTAAAATACTAATTACCATTGTCTTATAAAAGAAGGAAAAATGAGCAGTCTTTTTCTCCACTTTGCATATATTTATTTACCCACAAATAAATATTTTAAACGGATACTTAAAAATTGTTCCCAGGAAAAAATGAAATAAAAAATTAAAGATAATTTTTTACAATAGCTTCATAAATCAACAATGGCTTTTACGAACAGTATTAATCAAAAAGGATTATTTTTTTAAAGTCTTAGATGAGATTTTCCTTGAGATCTGAAATTTGGGAAAACCAGTGGAAAATGTCTTTTGATTTCTTGCAATTTTCTTGAAATTTCTTGAAATTTCTTTTAATTTCATAAATGAAATTAAAAAAACAAAACCATCAATTCTTTTGTCCTCCCACTTCCAATCCATCCAAATAAAGTAACAGATCTTTTCTAATCAAACACAGAATAAGCATGGTTTTATGCAGAAGAATTGCTTTATATTCAAAGACTGTTGAATTCAGGAAGATCACGACGTAATCGTATTGCCTTTAATTTTTCTACTTTAATTTTTGCTCTCAAAAGCTCTTCTTCCAGCTGCTGTCTCCTTTTCAACCCATCCCTTTTTTCTTGGATATAGAGGCCAATTTTCCTTTGATTTTCCAAAATTATGTGATGTTCTTCTTTTAGCATTTGCAACATTTGTGGATCATACCCTCCACATGCTGGCCTAAAACGTTCTCCACTTTCGAGCCTAAAAAACTCATCTCGCCTGGGGATAGGCGATGGAGATAGCATTCTTATATCCACAGAAGATAGAGAAGTTGATGGAGATCTTTCCATGACATGGACCACATGCTGCTGATCTCTTTGTTCCAAGTTATCCTGTGTTTGCAATTCAAGTATTAGTGAAGGTGGTGGCTTCACATCCTCTTCTTCTGGATCCAGTTCCAGCGTGATGGCAGCAGGATGGGGCTCCAACATTAGCTGAGGAGAACTTGTAGTAGCAACTGTTTCTTTTACCAGGGTAGCACTAAAACAGAATAATATTTTAGACATTAGAATCTTCTCTAGCCACAAAAGATTGTGGACACAAAACAGCATTAATTGACATTACTGGGTCCATAAAAGCTAAATAGGCAAACATGGTTAGTAATTGAGTAAAAGACTACTTGGAAAGTCCAAGACTATAGGCTAGACTGAAAAATTTTTCACAAGAAGGCAATGGCAAATACTACTATAATTTACATTTATTTTACTAAGAAAACTACATAAAGGTGTCTATATAATCACCAAGAATCAAGCTCAAATCAAGGAAGCTGATTTTTTTTAAATCAACCTCTGAGCTNTAAGAAAACTACATAAAGGTGTCTATATAATCACCAAGAATCAAGCTCAAATCAAGGAAGCTGATTTTTTTTAAATCAACCTCTGAGCTATTGTACTTTGATAAAAGGAGAATCATCACAACTGTTTATGTGCATACTGTATATGATGCCAGGAAAGACAATAGAAAAAGAGAGAAGGTAATAACATGGAGCAATTAAATCATGAATACTTCTTGTTTGTATAATTCTCTTCTCAAGATGGCTTTCTTCCCTGAGTATTCTTCTTGCTGAAAACATGGGCAAGAAGTCTATGGCTTTTCGGAAGCTGCAGAATTACAGCTCCCAGCAGGAAGAGGTAGCATGGCCCATAGTGAAGGATGCTGCAAGTTGTAGTTCATCAAGTTCTGGAGGGCCACAGGTTAGCTCCTTCTGTCTTAAAAGTATTTATTTCCATATCTGCAAAGCACATATCCTCCAAAATTGTCTACTAGTCAGAAAGATCTTAAATATCATTAACCAGAGTAAGTCCACATAGGTTACTGTTATTTGGACTTGTTCCAATCTTCCCTTCTCTCAAAGCTGTGACCTCTGCAGAGGACTTCAGGGAATGTCAGGGACTGCTGCTCACCTGGAGCTGGACTGAGAAGAGCATTTAGAAAGCTGAGCAGCTTTCAAGTATCTTCCAATCTAGCAGTAAGTCAGTGAATGACCTTGCTCTTCCCAGAAGATAGTGAAAGGAAAGAAGACAGGACAACCACCTTCTCACCATATAGTAGCTTAAGAAACACTGAACATAGCAGCAGTGAAAAACTTGAATACACTGGGATGGGTGGCATTATATTTCCAGTCCCTTTCCTTCTTATGTTTCAGGGGATTATTCTTCATTAAAGACAAAATAAGAATATAAAGTTTTCCAGGGAATTAACATATCTATTTTAAATGAAAAACATTAGGAAGAAAAAAAAATAAACTGCTTTTAAAAATACTTTTGGTCACTGGTAAATTTTGGAAGAGTTATACATGGAGCCCTTAAGCCATACCATGGTCATGTACTATTTATTTGAAATAAAAGTAATTTTGGTATAACGTAATTTAATCTATGACATTTTCATTTACTGTCATTGCTGTTTCATTCAAATTCCTTCCTTTGAAATATTTGTTTCAAAATAAATTATTGAATAATTGATTATTCAACAATCTTCCATTATTATTGAATGGCAAATCATAGTTGTTCCTTCAGCTAGATCATATATTGCAAGTGTACTCAATTCCTCTACAGAAGGATTACTCTAAGCTTCCTAATATTAAAGTAAGGAATATTGATCAACATCATTTTCTTGGAAGCAAGCTGCAATAATTTTATCAGAATTTACATGTATAAGTGCATGTCAGGACATTCAAAATGAAAAGATCTGCAACTATGAGCAATGGAGCATTAGTCATATGACCTTGTGTAGTGGACAACCCACAGAGAAAAACTGGAGTTGCATCTAATTAAGGATGAAAATAGCTGATATCCAATTGAACCACTAATATTCATCAGTAAATATGGCCAAGCAAAGTAAAATATCTTGGATTTTAAAAAGTGCAACTTCCATACAATTTTCAACTGGGAAAAGGACATGTCCCCTTTTTTACTTGCATGGCAAGCTCATTTCCTGATTTTTCATTAATAAGTATGATATCTGGCAATGCACAAATTATGGCTGCAAAGAGATAAACCAAACTGGCTAAGAAGGCAAAAGCTTTGTGGCTATCTCTCTCTTTAATTCTCTCTTATTTTTTCTATTTTATCTTATCTCCCCTTATTTTAAAGATCTACACGGAGGGATAACAGACAAATATATTTTATTGAAATTTATCCCCACAAAACATATTTAGGACGATACTCATTTCTAATGGTTAATATTCCAGATAAATTTTTCTGTAACACTAGACTGCTGCAATAATCATCTATATTGCATTTCAAAATAATGTTTAAGCAACTGATCGGGGGGGGGGNTGATCGGGGGGGGGGTTGAAAAATGTTAGATGCTACACAGCATCTAAGCAAGATTACTATACAACAATGGTACTCTAGCCATTAATACTCAAGCTCAAATCTGTTACCAAGATCCTACTTACTCTACTAGTTCAATAAGTAACATCTTTCAATCAAACTGATGTTTGGCCCAATCAATTTTAAACATATTAATCTGAATAATCATTATGTTTCATATCTCAGAGATACTGCTTTTTTTTTTTAAGACTACTGTCCCTGTTGAATTTAATGCACTTTTTGTTTATAAGTGCTGGAATGCAAAACACCATTTCGGAAGAAGTATTAGGTAAGTTAGCCATCCTAAGTTACATAAAAAGCTGGGATAAAAATGAAATAAAAATAATCATGTTATTATGTCATATATCACATCATGTAAGCATAGCTGATACAAAATTCTTACATGAAAAGAACTTGTTATTGACATATCTTTATTTGACATGCATCTTCCGTGGAAGTCATTTAGAGAACAGTACTGTTCAACGTAACCAGAGGCAGGGCGGTAAACGGAGGCAGGGAAAATCAAAGGTTGACTAGCGTGCCCATACTTGCCAGGCTCTCTAGACATTCCATTTAAGATTATTCTATTTGTTTACCACAATAAATGACATACATTTAAAGAGTAGCAATAGGAGCCAAGAAAAGAAATTTTGTTTTTTCTTTAATGTTTTTTTTTTAAATATCTAAGGGTACAGGGTAGACATGGGAAGCTTGCAACACAGAAAAGGGTAAAATCAAAGCCCTGCAAGAAAGGTCAAACACAGCTTGCCTGTTCTGTGTCTGGCTCAAATCTAGACGCACTTCAATTTGATTAAGCACAAAAGAATCTGCCCTAAAAATAAAAGGTTTTGTGCAGCTGCAGCATCCTTATGTGCCTGGACCTGAGCCTTGCAAACCTGTGCACGTTCTTTTTCTAAGTTTAATTGCAACTTTATCTTTATTCTGCCTTCACACAAGGTTAAAAATGGTTTTGAAATCCACTTTGTATTTTTAAAAGGCAGAGTTGAATATCAGGTAAAATCATCTAAGAAGTCCAAGTGCAGTTTAAAATGTATTCTGCTCAGGGAGATTAACATAATCCTTGTCTGGGCATATGCAGGAGTGTGCTCCTTTGTTCTCCAACTCAACTTTATGTAGATTTTATCCAAAACAGGCAACAGCTTCTGTGTGCAGGCAGATGATTGCAGTACCATACAACCTTAAATGTAGAACAGCCCTTGGCTTGGTCAATGTTTGAATGCTTATGCCTGCTAAAAGGGGAGGGGTAAAAGTTGCAGCTCCTATTTCACTTGGATTTTTTCTTAACCCTCGCTTGCCAGGGGTCTGACAATAAGATCCTTGAAATACAGCTGCAAGCTAAACTGCTCAATCAATCCCTGTTTTTGCAAATTCGAAAGGCTGCTTTGAAAAGCCGACTTGGATTGTAGCATTCTTAGTTTTTCTAAGCTAAATCATTTAGCTCAAACAAGGGCTGGAAGATGCTCAAGTTGGCAAACCAAGCCCAGCATAAAAGTCAACTTACCATGGCAGATTATTCCTTTCTCTCAAACACACAGTGGAAATCTGAGGGATCATTTCCACAACTTTCTTAGTCGGTTCAGAGATGTAGCTTTTGTAGTCACAGAGGGTCTCCTTTTGCTGTAAAAGTTCTTGCTTGGCATATTCCTTGAGCCTTTTGTATAGTGTGCGCAGGCCTTGGGCAGTGCGAGGAGGGCGGTCAACTCCAATGGCATTGTAGTTATCAGCTATGATATCCCAGCATTTGTTTTTTTCCACTATGACTGAATGTTTGTTGGTGTGTTCCTCGAGAATATTAACGTATGGCTTGACAAGTTTCAGCAAATCAAGCTTTTCAGACAAAGTGAAATTCGAGGATCTGGCCTTCCCAACCATCGTCCTCTCCAGCCTGAAGAATAAGCAGTTCCTGAAACCACCACACAGATCCTAGCTCTGCTCAGCTCTTTTTCACAAACAGAAGAAAGATCAGGCTTAACTAGGCTTGTCTCATTTAGGCCCACGCCTACAGGGGAGGGTTTATTAAAATTCCTTCAGCTTAAGCTGACGCAGGTTCCTGAAATCTGGTTAAGCCAAGCCTGACCTACATAAGGCTTCAGACTGAAGGAGAAGAGAAGGGGAGGGTAGTGCACACGCACAGAGACTTTTGTGCCAAAACAAACCCCTACATTTAAACAGGATTGAAAACATAAAGGTTTAAAGATTAGCACATTACCCTGCCAAATATTATCCAATTCATCCTGAGTTTAGAGCTTACACACATACATCTCTTTTGCTGATAGGAAAAAAAAAAGGAACTGTACAGAAGACTGGATTTATTCATGCTCAATAAAAGAACAACTTTTTTATGAGGAAGGGGAGGCATTTATTGGTTATTAAGCTGTACCACCTCTGCAAAAAGGAGAAAGAGGGAAAACAACAGCAAGCAAGACGACTGGATTTTGAGGAGGCGTGTGTGGAGAGATCCCAAACAGAGCCCCCAGATCACGGTTCTGTTCCCCAGCGGCTCTTCTCTCAGGCTCCATTTGCATAATGCTAGTCCTGCTGTCAATCAGGAATTGCAGATTGCCTAGCTAGTTAGGTTTCACTCAGGGTCGGGCTTCGCAGCAAAGCTAAGCTTCCCCAGCACTTTGCAGTGTGGCTTTGGCTTTATGCGCGCACACACTTTTTAAAGAGGCAGATGCTCAACAGAGCAGGGAGAGGAAAGAGCGGAAATAGGGTCCCCTCCTTACAGCTGCAGTTGTAAATGTGCAACTCGTTACAGTCATCCATCACATGGCAGGGAACACACATCTCCAGAGGTGCATCTGAAGGACAATCTTCAGTCAAGATTCTGGTTGCCCTTCTAATGACCTTCAAATGAGCTAGGCTAAAAAAGAGCCATTGTATCCAAGCAGGAAGGAGCTAGGATTGATGCAAGTTGCTGTGCAGACATGAGGGATGCTAGCTTGGGAAACCCTGCCACAATTCTCTCGTGATAAGAAATTCAATCATTCTGTCAGCTCACCAGCTTGTCATGTAACAAGAGCAGTGGTTAAGAATTCATCAATTTATTATCACATAACCATCACTGATCACAGTTCTACCTTATGTATGGAGTACAGTCCTGAGGAATATTATGCTTACACCTCACTTCAAACTATTTTTGTATCCCTTCAGGGATGTAGGAATCAAATTAAACCTCGGGTCCATCTTTACTTTTATCTCCAAATCACAAAATATTCCCTGCTTCTTAGGGAAGTCATATAAAGACAAGAACAAGACACTCTGATGGCCTTAAAAACAGGCACCCACTCCAGGTCATTAAAGTCATTACTGCCTGGCTTACTCTACCTAATTGGCTGTTGTAACAAACAGACAAAAGTCATAACTATAAGAGAAACATTCACTGGGTCTCACACAACGTAAGTCATGCTTTGTTTAATCATAGTTAACGAAGTCATGGCTGGCTTGATTCAGTTAAAGTAATCAATATTTTATATTATAATATTTATAATATTACAATATTCTAATATTTATATTTTTATTTTCAAGTTCCTGGTCAAATGATTATATCCATACAACTTACAATATTGTGTGAAAACCAAATATGTTACAGCTTAATTGAGGTGGAACATAAAACCTTCCTGTGTATAATGGAATACAATTAAATTGTCTGCCTCTTCTCAAAGTTTATTTTTAAGACTTCATGATCAAACACAAGTCCCATGGCAATTAACATGAAATAACATTTTTTCCCATAACAGATTTGAGAAACAGCCCTGGAAAAGTCAGAAATCTGTTCACTGAAAGATAGATTATCCAAATATAGGTTTTAGAATAATTATCCTACTGCATTATTAAGCATTATCGATAATGCGTTTTTTCTTTTCTTTTTTTTAATTTAAGGACTATAAATAGAAAGTATTTCTTGGAATGTTGAATCAAGATCTAAAAATATCTAACCCACCATAACTTTAGATGTAGTTTTATTTATATCAAGGGTGAATAATCCGTACAGAGATTTAAAAAACATTAATAGCCACAGTCATCTTTATGGAAAGATCTTCCCTTCATTTTATTGTTATATTATTTCTCTTTTATGATAGATATTATTTTACTTAAATTTAAGCAAATGAATGCAGAATCTTAAAAGACAGCGAAACGCAATTCTAAAAATGTGAACAAAAATTTAATAACTAGATATTTTGGACAAGCTGCAGCTGTAAAGAGAGCAGGCCATTTCCCACTCATTCATGTCCTGGCTCTGTTGAGCATGTGCTTCTTTAAAAATATTAGAAAAACTATATATTCATTTATTATTTTTCATGGTTAGCAATTACACATATATTTACATTTTACTAGCATCCACTATCATGTTGTATAACACAGCACTTATCAACTCTTTAAAACTGCTATATCTTCTCCTAGAAACATGAAGCTGCCTTCCACAACTGCAGCACAAGTCTAGGAAATATGCAACCGTTTCAGAGAATTATAATCAAATTATATATTCATGCTGTACATTAACATATTTCTGAAATATAATTAGAAACATTGAAAATAAAATTCAAGTCCATCTTATCCAATGACATTAATCTATTACAGACTAAGACAAAGCCAGATGATCAAATGAGAAGCAGCAAAGGAATGAGATTTAAATTGTTGAACTTCTTAGAGGAAAAGTAGAATATAATTGTACTAAATAAAACCTGGACCAATTTATATTGTCATCTTATGTCACTGATGTACTGAAATTATATCATATCACATCATGATACAAGTCCTAAACTGTTTTGAAGAAAGGTAAAATAATAGAATAATGTGGAATGAATGGCATATGAATGACAATAAACAAAGTATGCCTGTTAGGATATTCCATTCTTACCATTTTTATTATTTTTATTATCTTTTATACTGTATATAGACAAACTTTACATTATGGTACTTATTGTTAGCTCCAACCAGACTATTTATATTCTTATTGTTGTTTGTTGTTGTTTTAGCTTTCAAAGATAAGATTGAGTAGTGTTTATCAGAATGAAACAAGTTGAATTCAATATAAGATTTCATAGGCAAGACTTGCCACCAAAAAGTGATTGACAAATACTGACATTTAAAGAACAAGATCACAAAAGCAAATTTGAAATTCTGCAGAGGAACACAACTGAAAGCTTGGTGGATTATCACTTCATAAACAAAGAACCAAGCTGTTGAAAACATGCCTGTGGTCTGGAGCACCTGTAAGATGTGGCAACACAGCCAGATTCACTAGACTAGTATATATACTCATTGTTTCAACCTTCTTGACTGCATTGGTGGTGATTCCAATGAACAGAAATATTAAAATGAAGGAAATCAGCAAAAATTATCTCACCAATCAAATGTCTCCTTTAAAGGATAACTTCTCAAAAGCAATTCTTACAGCAAACACAGAAGCTAGAACAATTCTGAATGGACAGTGCAAACAGCAAGTCAGGAAGAATCCATTTTATATTTAGGAAAAAGCACCCATGCTTTCATGAAATAATACAAAGTAGAAAATATTTCCTCTGTATCATAGATATTGGAGGAAAATAATCTTGTTATTTTTTTCAATCAATGTCTCTTTTCCTCCTCCAAAATAAAGGTCTTAGAAGTTTTGCTTCTTGTCTATAAAAAAGTACAATGTAGAGTTCCCCAAATTTAACATTTACCTTAACAGTGCAGCCTCTAATGCATACATAAAACTCTGTACATTAAATGCTTCAATAATTCTTTAATAGTATGATGAAGAACTGGGGTGTATGAAATGTTTTACAATTCAGGCAATGCAAAGCACATCCATTCCTAAGTAAATCTTATTGTTTTTAATCTATTGAGATCCCTTCAGTGTAGAACACAATTAGGAGTTATTTAACTAAGAATATTCACCATGAATGCTTCAGTTAAGGCTCACCAACATCATACATACATTGTCAACTACCTGCAGGCAATCACAAATTCAGTGTAATCATTGGCAGACATAAAGTATATTTGCATACTGTATGTCTTTAGGCTTTTATTTAGATAACATGAAAATAATGCTTACTGAAAAGGGATGGAGAGTGTTATCCAGAACACTCAATTGTCAAGTCATTCAGATCCTGAATTATCTGAGCTGGCTTAAGTGACTGAAGGCTCGCAAACTAAATGCCTGAGTTTGAAAAGTAGCTCTTATTTTATATTTCTAATAAATAAATCCATCACAGGGGAAATCTGAGCTGCAGTCTAATGATAAAAAGATATTCCTGGAAGAATTCTACGAAACAAAATTAATAGTAAGGAAGAAACATCCACTTGGGGCACTTGAAAAGTATTTTAAAAGTGAATGAATCTTGACATATAACTAGCTGTAAGTTGTTCCAGCTTTATAGCTAGCTTTCAGGATTATAGTTAGTTTTCCAGGATGTTGCTAGGTTGCCCAATCATAGCTGAACAAGAACCTTAGAAAGAACTAGCTGAAAAATTTCCTTGTTCTCCTTCCCGTATGCATCATGATGATAGGCCAACAATCAAATGGAGGCTGCAACAGAATCCAAGTCACTGATGTAAGTATTCAGTATCCTAATCTTCTTTTGCAATGGGAAATACCGTCGCTTGGTTATAATATGAATTGAGCATTCTCTATTACAGCACTGTTTTTGACCCATTATATATATTATATATGTTCTTTTTCCTGTCCTTCCTCTATACTGTAGACTCTATTTTTTTCTTTGACAATAAGGCAAACATGTCCTCTTTACTAGTGGCCCCCAACCTTTTGGGCATCAGTTCCATGGAGAGGTTTTTCCACAGACCGGAGGGGGCGTGGTTTTGCATATTGCTTGCGTCCCGTGGATGAGGCTTCACTTGTTTGTGCAGACCGGTTGCTGGCATGCTGCAGACTGATGCCAGTCCACAGACCAGGGGTTGGGAAACCCCTGCTCTATACTTATTTTCTTATCTTTTCAATAGGCCAGATCCACAAAAGCACTTGATTTTTCCTTTCCCTAAATGGCCAAGATCTTGCACATAAAATGAAAAAAAAAATGGATGGCTTTGCAAAGGAGAAGCATTCTGGCCATCTCATAATGGCGCTTGAGGCCAGAACATTTTTCTGATGTTTTTAATACAAAGATTGCATTTATCACTACAACAATACTCTAACAATTCTTACCATCTCCTAAATTACTGATATCTCTAGTAACCCATGTTCTGTTTCAGTAGCAACCATTCTTGCTTCCTCGGTAAATCTGGATGCATCTGGTACTTGCAGGAAGAAAATATTGATATATACAACCCCATATGCTGCATATATAATTTTATCCCTCAGTCCTGCTGATATTTTAGGAACAGCAACTATTTGTTTGTATATAAGTATAACACAAGTAAACTTACCTTATCCTGAAGAGTGAAAAACCTTGCCATCACAACCCTGAGACACAGCTGTCCTGAAGCCAAAGTTACTCAGTTTCTACAGCTTTCCTTCAGAAAATATTTCAAAAACGATTCTGCTTTACATCAAAGCATGCATATTCCTACCTACTGTTGTTTTGCACAGTGATTTCCTTCCAGTTTTCAAATGCCCAATCACCATATTCTTGTTTTCACAGGGCAATTCTTCTTCCTTAGATTTTACAGTTACAGAAGAATGAAAGCCAGAAGTTGTAGAACAAATGTTTACAGAAGTTGAGCTACATAATTGTCTCTTGCACACCTACAAGACAGAATATATATCTATTATGGAATATTCATGCAACAACTTTAAAATAAATATGTGTCTTTCCTGCCTGAAGACTGAAATATCAAAGCCATGTCCTTTAAGAGTACATCCTCTAAGGGAAGAGAGCGCCATATGAAGATACACCAGTCTAAATAAATATAAATAATATAAATATAGGAAGATCTCTGGAAACAGTTCTTGACACTGATCAGATGAACAGCAAATCCAAATTAACAGATCTTATTTGCAGTTCCTCAGATGGCTCAGTTGTGATATAAATAATTAGTTCAATAAACAAAAAAGAAGAGACTCTCTTGAGCTGAAGACAGTTCCCTGTGACACATGAACTAATACATGCAAGTTTTAGGCGGCAATATGGAGTGCAACACAAGAAACAAGATCTAGAGTTCTATTCAGGTGTCTAATTTCAATGGCTGATCAATTTATATCTAGGAAATCTGGACAAAATCACTAGTTTATGATTTATTACTTCCTAAGTACTTCTCTTTTTTTGTACATTTCCCATTTTATTTATCTCCCTAAAAGAATCATTATGTGAGAAGTCTGCACAGTAAAAAAAATAGAAGTTATGCCTCCAAATTCTGGAGAACAAGTCATATCAAAGGGGATGAAGCTAGGACCCATTGTTATACTCTTCCACAATGCATCCTGATTAAATAGAGAAACAGAATGTCTGAGGAATGGGTAAGAATGCAAACGAATTCATGATTGTGGAAATACCATAGGATTGGGTAATTTGTATATCTGTCCTTTGAAAGAGTATGAACTGAATTGGTTTTTGCTGATAATTAGCTAATTCTTTTTTGCTGAATACAGTACTGGAGTTTTGTTGCCTAAACTCCAAATACAAGGGCAAATTTCCGACAGGTCAGGATATTTCAGAGATGGCTAACTGTGGTGATTAAGCAATATGTGTAAACTGTATGATGATTTACACAACCTCCACACCAAACAAAATATATAATAAATAGATACACATGCTCCTGATGTCTAATGTTCAGTGTGGAGGAACATTTTTTGTATGAAGGAGAATTTAAGTTTCAATTAGTTATTCATATAAGTAATGTTAATGTCTTTGTGGTCTTCTCTTTTAATATTACCTCATCTGTTTTAATTTCTGGATCTACATATTCAGATGTTTTCTGCAGGATTTTTCCTGGAGGTATAAATCTTGGCTTTTTGGCTGAATGACCCAACAATTGACTTGGAGCTGCTGATCGTCTCATTTTTGGCTCTGTTGATTTGAAAAAAAATAGTAATCAGGAAGTGTGGAGCAAATTCAGTCTCTGAAGGCTACTCTAAGAACCCAACTACCACATACAATCCAGGAACCTAATTCAGAAATCAGATTGGCAACATTCCTGACATAGCCCCATTCAGGTTCTACCTATGTCTCTAAAAGAAGAAAGTTCACCACTTCCTGAAACAGATTCTTACCCAAATACACCTCATTAAGCTGATTCTAAGAGTAACCATGTGTAGACAAATCTCTTTATATAATCATTACCTTTATTGTCAGAGTACAACATGTGTACAATTAGATTGGCTGAGCCTCCCTTCGTGCCCCACCCCAACACAACTCACAGAGAGGACAGAAGTCCCTAACCTAGTCCCAATCTTATTGCACCATGTGACCTTGTTGCACAGCACACCAGCCCCACAAGTCTTTCATACTATGTTGACATGAAGTTATTTTCCGTTCAGAAGTCTGACAGCCCAAGGGTAGAAACTGTTCTTCAGCCTGTTGGTGCAGCTGGCTATGATAGGAGAGTGAAGAAGTGCTGACTGGGGTATGAGTCGTCCCTGAGAATTTTCCTCACTCTTCTAAGGCAGCGAGCCCTAGCGATGTCATCTAGTGGTATCAGGGAACAGCCCANCTGACTGGGGTATGAGTCGTCCCTGAGAATTTTCCTCACTCTTCTAAGGCAGCGAGCCCTAGCGATGTCATCTAGTGGTATCAGGGAACAGCCCACGATGTTTTGTGCTGTGCTCACCACCCTCTGTAATGCCTTTCTATCCACGCTTGTCAAGCCAGCATATCACACCGTAATGCAATATGAGAGGACACTTTCTATCATGGACCAGTAAAAGGAGGTCATCAGTCGTTGTTCCACTTTATTATTTCGCAAGACCTGAAGGAAATGGAGTCTCTGTTGGGCCTTTCTGGCCACCTGGGTTGTGTTGATTTTCCAGGTAAGATCTTGGCTGAGGTAGACTCCCAGGAATTTGATATAGTCATCTCGCTATATTACATCTAGACATTAAAGTAAAAAGCTGAGGAATTACAAAATATCACTCCCCTTACTCCTCTAGTAACTAGGTTATATTTTCTGAGGTAAGCGTTGAGGAAGAAAGGACTTTTTCTCAGATGCTGTAGGAATGATTCCAAGAAAATCATGTAAAGAGCTAGGTTGATGTGGGTTATTTTTTTCATCGTATGGTTTGATTTCTGCACTCAACATGCTTATTGCCAATTTTATTACAGTCATCACTGTTAACCACTCTTGACATGTGCATCCTGCAAGGTTGAGGTGAAAATGCTGCAATAAAATGTGCATGACAATAAAATAAAACCCGATTGCAGAAAATACGACTTCAGCAACACCTGCTGAAGCCCTGCCCTACCCAACTCCCTTGTTACAGTCTCAACCCCTCACAGCTTCAACCTCAAACTATCTCCCATGGATCTCACCCCATTCCTAAGAGATCCTTAAAGGGGGCATGCATAAGCGCACCAGTGTGCCTCCTGTCCCCATCTTACTGTCCCCATTTATCTGTATTTACTTCCTTTATTCATGTTGATGTTCATATCTATACTTGTTATCTTGTACATGTTTGACAAACAAGCAAACAAACAAACAAAATGTCTTATAGCAGCACTATTAACCTGGCATTTATTTGAAAAAAGCTTTCTTAACAATGCTGTTTTTTAACAATAATACGCCTCTGAGTACGAGCAATCATGATTATGCCACCAGAGCAACATTTTCCAATGCCCACTACCTGCTTTTTGTAAGACTCTGTTCAATAAAAAAAAAATCTGATGTCCTCATTCATTATTTTAATGTTATGAAATATGAAACTGCCTCAATAAGATAGATCAAAGAACCAAAGGCTTCTGAGAACATGCAGGTTGCTTTTCAAAAATACAAATAGGAAAAAGGAATCCAAACTGATACTATGCACAGAATATCCAAAATCACAAAATCATCGAGGACGAAAGACCTACAGTAGCTCCTTTATCCCTAACGATGCCCGCTTCCTATCATCCACAAAGCAAAGCCAGACTTACATAGCAGTTTAATCGCCCCGCCATACGACTTACGCCTTTCCTTTCCACAACTACGTAGTCACTTGTTCAACAGCGCATGCGTATACAGCATCAGTCTCCGTTATTTCTCCCCGGTCCTTTCTCGGCCTATTACGCATGCGCGCAATCTCAGCTTGTGATTTGCCGGTTTAGCACAATTCCACCACTAGGGCAACGGAATCTGTATTGCGCATGCTCTGTTATCGCCCTTTTTCTGTCAATCATTGAGCACACTGTCTTAATAATGTCACTTATTTATAATGTCCTTATTTACTTTCATAGAAATTGCTGAAGCTATGGAGGGAGAGAGAGAGAGAGAGAGAGAGAGAGAGAGAGAGAGAGAGAGAGAGAGAGAGAGANGAGAGAGAGAGAGAGAGAGAGAGAGAGAGAGAGAGAGAGAGAGAGAGAGAGAGAGAGAATAAACGTTTACATTTACATAAAAATATAGAGCTACGCATTTGAAGAGAGCATTAAGAGGGGAAACTTCTTGGTATCTTTTCATTATTCATTCTCTTGAACGGATTTCAAGCATGTCTATCATCAGGCTTCAGCAAGTCCTTTTAGAATTAAATTTTAATTTCTTGTCTTTTCTCCTCCGCTTCCCACCCCCATCCCCGTGTGGGTGTCTGTTTTGAGACCCGCGTTCGGGTATCCACGTTCATAAAGCTTAAAATTGAATGGATTTAGGCTGTTCATCGTTTGATGTTCATCATCAGCTTACCTCACAGGCTGATTGCTATAAGAACAAAATGAAGAGGGAGACACTTCCACCTCTCACCCCTCCATCCCCCACCCCGCCACCATCTACGCCCTTCTGGAAAATAAATGAAGAATTAAAGAAAACGACCTAGGATGCTGTAGTGCCGCGCGGGGCTCTCAAAAATCTGATTCAAAGTTAGTCTGCTATTTTAGCGAAGAGAAACTCGGAAATCAACTGACTGCACGACTCTAATCTTGGCACTCTATGTTCTGGTGTATCTGGACCAATGAGATGCGGCATATATAGAGGCCGGTAGAATCTTGGTCGGCGGTTTTCTTGCTGGCTGCGGAGCAAGTTGGACCAGGCTTGAAGGGGTGAGACGCGGAACAGATGGGGCGGACCGGGGTGGGGGGAAGCAGCCTTGCCCAGGGAACGGCAGGAGAGGTTGACTTTATGCATAGGGGAATTCCTGGAAAATATGGCTTTAAAAAAAACCAATATACAGTATGTATCAGGAGTCCTCAAACTTGGCAACATTAAGATTTGTGGACTTCAACTCCCAGAATTCCTCAGCCAGCTATGCTATGCTGAGGAATTCTGGGAGTTAAAGTTCACAAGTCTTAAAATTGCCAAGTTTGGAGGCCTCTGGTATATATAGTAAAAGGAAAAAGCAAATTTGCAAAAGTTGAGTGGACATTTTGGTGGGTGGCAAATATAAATGAGTTTTGCCATTGAACAGGCACAGGCCTGCTTACAACAGTTCACTTAGTGACGGTTCAAAGTTACAACTTCATTGAAAGAAAAAGTGACTTATGACAGATGTTCACACTTAATGACCATTGCAGCATCCCCTATGCTCAATGTGATCAAAATTTGGATGCTGGGCAACTGGCCAGTCAGATTTATTTAACCATCCTGTTACTAATTTAACAACTATGGTGATTCACTTAACTGTGGCAGGAAAGGTCGTAAAATGGTGCAAAATTCACTGTCTCACTTAGCAACAGATGTGCTGGGCTCAGTTGTGTTCATAAGTTGACTAACTGTATTAAGCTTTCATGCCTTAAATTAGTGTTTTTCAAACTTGGAGTTCAAATTTCCTTCTGGGGTGAGCACAAAATTAAATAAATTCCCCCAGATAGTCCCATGCAGGGGTGTGGGGGAGGGCTCTATTGCAGCCAAATCCATCAGAGCAGGGGTTTCCAACCTTGGCCACTTTAAGCCTGGTGGACTTCAACTCCCAGAATTCCCCAGCCAGCATATGCCAGAATTCCCTAGCTGGTTGGGGAATTCTGGGAGTTGAAGTCCACCAGGCTTAAAGTGGCCAAGGTTGGAGACCCCTGCGTCAGAGGCCTCTGTTGCTCTTTTAAAATCAGTAATATCATGAAATGTTATTTTAAGCCAGATTGCATTTTCATGGCTATGTTCTTGAAAATTTCTTTTGGTATGTTTTTCTTTTTCACCATTGAATACAAAATGGTTAGCTGAGGGTTATATTTCTGCATTTGGTTCAGTGGCACCTAATCCATAAAAGCATGTAACATGCACCAACGTTTCATTTTTAATGACATGGATTTTAGATATTTTCTGTAACTATAAATACTGAACTTTTCAGAGACAGACTAAACTCCAGCAGTTCCTTTGCTTTTGGTTCCATTTTTCACTTCATTTTTCCTATTCCCAAAGCCTTACAGTTGTGTTAAGAACTCCCAATATTCCAGCCAGTCTTTCTGTCTGAACTGAAATTGTAGCCACCAAACAGCTGGAGGTTATAAGGTGCAGATAAGCTGCATTATTTTCTGTGGTGTGGTTTGTATAGAGCAGGGGGGTGTCAAACTCGTGTTTCCATGGTGGTGTCACATGACATACTACAACTATTTTCCCCTTCGCTAAACCCGGGCATGGGTGTGGCCAGCATGTGACTATCTGGCCCATGGGCCATGAGTTTGATAGCCCTGGTATAGAGCTTGTGTTTGCTAACGGAAATAAAATACCGCCTGAAAAAGGAGATTGCAGCCCATGGTATATGCCACTCTAACATTACGAGCTTCTTGTGGCTGTTATGACATTTCACGGTCAAGGAAAGGCAGGCCTTTATTGTCCTCAAGAAGTGTTCAACAAAAGGTCCTGCAATGACCTTTTGTAAGGCTCCACCCCACATTGGAGGGGGTGGCCATCCTTGGTCCTCTAAACAATCCATATATTGCCAGGAAAGTTCACAAGGCAAAGCCTAGACGTAAAACAAATGACAGTCCTCAGGACAATGGCAAGGTACAAAGCAAAGGCAGTTCTGAAGGCAGAGTCCACAGGGCTAGGGTACTGAACCAAAAGGCAGTCCTCAAAGCAAGGCAGAAAGGTAGGAATCAAAGCCAGGGAAGTGTAACCCAAAACAAACATTTGTTCCTGGCAAAGAATAACTCCCCATGTCTTAAGTTACTCTGTCCCAGATGTTCCTTGTGAGGAGGAGTGGGACAACCTCCTCCTGAGTAGCCTTGCAGCCCTTCTCTGGGCTTACATCCTACATCCACTCTCCTTGCCCTTGGATCAGTAGATGAGGCAGCTGTTCCTCATCAGAGGAAATCTGCCTGTCATCACCAATGACTGTCAGCAACTGGTCCTCCCCTGGGTTTGTGCAGGCAGGCAGGCAGCTCTCCGTCTGGTTGACCTGAGGGGCTGGGACAGCATCCTCAGCCCCTGCCTCTGCAAACATGCCACAGGAAATGCACCATCCCTGTTGGATGGTCTCAGTTCCTCCTCCTCCTAACCAAGCTCCGAAGGGGCCATGACAGTTGCTATGTCCCAGCTGCCCCCAAATGTGCCATTAACAAAGATGCTATTAATAAATCTTCTGTATGGCCTCAACTGTGCTTTTATGTCAGTATCTTTGTCGCCAGTAAATAGAAAACTGGGGGAGGGGGAGAGAACCAAGATATGATGAAGCAGCTGCTGAAATCTCCAACTTTTATATTTGTTTAGGATAAACCAAATTAGAAACATTCCGAAACATTGCCCATTATAGGGTTTCATTGAGAGATATTTTCCCTGTAATTTTAATCTTTGCAACTCAAAACCCATTTTACATTCCAGATTGTGTTTTACAGCTGCCCACCACAACAAAATACTGTATAATCCTGTTTCCCTCACCAATTTTTCGAGAATTACCCTAATGATGGAAGGAGAGGCAAACAGTTTTAAGCTTCATATATGATTTTCAGTGAGCAAACATATCTTAGACATTAGAACATAGTACAGATGTCTATGTTATTGTACTAATGTCTATGCTGCAGTGCCAGCCTCTTGGATGTGGTTTTCTTGGTCAGTGATGTGCCCTTTCCTGAAGAGATCATCATTAAATCCAATAGTCCTAGACAATTATTGCCCATCCTCCAACCTTCCCTCCTCTTGAGAGAAGATGATGGAAAAGGTAGTGAGGCCTCAGGTCAAACACCCCTAGAGGAAGTGCATTCTTTGAATCCATTCCAGTAGGCAGGTTGTAGTCTAGTATGGAGACTACATTTAGCTACCCCTATCTCCTCTGTGGCAGAGCCAGAATAGATTGGTACATCATAGCCATTGGTACATCTTGACTCCATGCCAGTCAAGTAATGCCACCAAAGTCCTAGCCCAGGGCTTAAGGACTCTGCAGGTGTCTGGATTGGGAGGAACAAATTTAGGCTCATACCTGACAAAGCAATTAACTCTCAGTTGGGTGGCACTTTCTCATTTGAGACTTGTGCACAATATGGGGTTCTCTTGGGCTCTCAGCTTCTACTCAATGAGCAAGGGCTAGCTGTGACCAAGAAGGCCTTTGCAGGGTACATTTGGTGCACCAGGTACGTCCTTTCCTAGACTGAAAGGCTCTTCAAATAGTCACTCATGCCCTGATCACTTCACAATTGGATTATTGTAATTACTTCTATGTGAGATTACCCTGGGGATCATCTGCAATGATGAAGCCACAGCTGGTCCTGAATGCAGCTGCACAGACAGGAGTGGTACATTATGCTCATGTAAACTCTGTGGGCCTCCAAGTGCGATTGCTGGTTAGCTTCCAAGTGCAATTCAAAATGCTGGTTATTAACTTTAAAGCCCTTCATGGCAGGAGGCCTGGTTATCTCATGGACTGTTTTGTTTCCATTTATTTCTGCCCATCCTGTAGAATTAATCAGTATGGGTGTCCTCCAGATCCTGTTTATTAATTAAACAATGTAGTTCCTGCCCACTGGAACTATATCTCTCCAGAGATTTATGCAGCCATCACCCTTTTGACGTTCTATAAATTATTCAAAACTCGTTTGTTCTCCCAGACTTTGGCTTAGGGGGTTATGTATCCCTTTCTAATTAGTTTACTTTCAGTGTTGTTCTTCTGATCAGTTGTAACATCTCTTTTATATATATTATCTCCTTTCTTTCTAAGCAGCTCAGAGTTATTGAAGAGGTAGGCAGCCATGAAATGTAAATAAATACATACTGTGTATCTCTTACTCCTCTATTCTTCCTAGACCAAAGGTGGGCACATGGGTCAATGACATGTGGCTCCCCATCTCATTGATTGAGATTGGATGATTAGATCATATTCTTTTTGCTTTAAGACAGGTGGAAAGATGAGACAGTTCCCTCTTTCCAGCAATGTCATTTCAGTGTTTTTCAAATTATTTATGTAATTCACTTTACCATATTCTATTTTTTAGCCATGCTGTTTGCTTAAGTACATATCACAATGTTTGAGAAGTTTAGTCAAGGCCTTGAAGAGATTTGCAGGTTCTATATGATAGATACGAAGGATAAAAGTATCTTTTACCTTTGAATCTACTAGGCATCTTTTTGGTATGTGAGACTTGTTTAAAACTTGCCAGTTGGGTCAGTCACTTTATAAAGGTGCAAAGCTAATGTCCCTAAGAGAAAGCCTTGATATGCAAAAGCAGTGTAAGAAGTTACTCTCCTCTGCCCGAGGGTCATGCTGTTATTTCATTCCCATATTAGGTTAGCCGGGTTTGAGAAAATGGGCTATGACATGGAGCGCTTTATTGGTTATGTCAATGAAGGCCTGATCTGTTGCATTTGCCGAGATGTACTCCAAGATCCTCTGCAAGCTCCTTGCGAACATGCCTTCTGCACGTCCTGCATCCATGGATGGCTCATTCATCACAACAGTTGCCCAGAGGATCGCCAGTTCCTTGATTTGTGTGTCCTTCGACCACTTTACAGGTATGGGACCGCTCACCACAACTCCTAGTCCTGATCTGGCATTAGTCACGACATCAGGCAGGGATTCAGTTTGTGCCATTTTTCCTATTTGCAGCCACTTCTCATAAAATGGGATTGTGAAAGTGATTTTAAAGCTATCCTTGAAAAGGCTTTCTGAGTCAGTTCACTTGATAAATAGATTTTGGGGCAGACATTCGTAAGCTAGGGTTCGAAGTTATGACAGACCCCCCCCCCCCCCNNCCCCCCCCCCCCCCAACAAAGTACTTACAACTCAATTTCAAAGTTGCAATGTGTACACACACACCCACACACACCCACACACACCGTTATCACATTTGGGTCCTTGGCAACCAACTTGCAGCCAATTGCAGTCTACCATGGTCACATGACCACAATTTTTATAGTCTTTTTCCAGTTTTCAGCATTTTCTTCTGGATTCTGACAAAAAAACTCCCATTGAACAAAATGGATTCACTTAACAACTACTGCCAAAAGGTCCTAATATTGGATTCAATGTTTAATGACCGCAAAAAACTTACAAGTGAAATTCCAGGCTCAATTGTGCCCTTAAGTTGTGAACTATCTATAATATATCTGCAAAAAAATGTCTTCTGTTTAGCAAATGTATAAAGTATCAACAACCAAGATAAATGCAGGGGAGATGTGTAAATCTGTATTGTGTATAATGAGTTTGGCCTCTTTTTAATAGTTAACAAATATTCAAAATGGCACATAATGGACACATAGATAATGACGGCTACCTGTATTGGGAAAGATTGCATAATCCTTTTTCAATTTTTTCCCCTGGTTTATTTTCCCTGATAAGTGGTTATTCAACCAGAAAAAGGTTGTGCTTTCTTTAAAAAAATATTATTTTTCCATGTTTCTCAAAGAAAAATTTGATAGAAAACTTTTTTTAAATGGGACTGCAAGAGTGATAATTTCTTAATGTAGGTACATGAGGAATGATCTTAATCGACTTCAGCTTCACTGCACAAACAGAGGACGTGGCTGTGAAATAGTGTGCTCACTAGAATCCATTGACAGTCATGAATGCGATTGTGAATACACCCCAATACCCTGTCCAAATAATGGTAGGTAAAAGACAGAGATGTTTTATGTAGTGATAGTAAACCTCATTTTTAATACCTACATTAAAGAATTTGGGCCTTGAGTGACCTTTCTTGAGTTCTAGTTTTTCTCTTTTCTGTGCAATTTAATTTGTTTCCACCTTGCTGAAGAACTCACGGATTCATAGAATCCATGAAGAGCTGACATCAGCTTTCATGAAACTAGAAAGCAACTGATATTTCTTCCCATTTGTTATTGTTTGGGAGACAAACTGCTTCTCCATGTGTGAGATTAGAAATGACTAACAAGGACCTTTTCCTTACCTTATGGGATCACAGAACCTCTCATTCTTGAATATTGGCCATATTGGGTGGGACTCTTAAAGTCCCAACTACTTCTAGAAGCTGTAAGTTTCTTAAATGTACTAAGATATGCTGAAGAACAGGAAAACGGAACCCCTTTTTCACTATCACTCAAAATTTTCTCTGGGTGAGAACACCTTGGTAAAGAAATAATTTCTCTTATTAACAATACATTGGGGATAAAATGGCTTCTTCTGTTTATACCCACCTTCTGTTTTTCACTCAGCTTGTCCAGTCCATGTTGAACGTCGTAATTTATATAATCATGTGGTAGTGTGTGAATTTCGGACTCGTGAATGCCCCAATGGCTGTGGATATGTCATTCTTGGTCCTGAAGATGCCCAGCATAACTGTGTGGCAGAACTGAGAACTGAACTAGAGCTACTCAGGTAAAGTTTGTACGCTCTTGCTTGAGAGTCACCTGTAACAAGCTCTAGTTTCTAATTTAATCATTATATTAGTATCACAGTAATAGTCATTAACTTATTGCCAAAGATTAAAAAAACTACTGGTTCTAGAAAATCTGTTATGTTTTATTTAGCATTTATCATCTCTGCTAATCCTGGAAACAATTTCACTTATCAACGGGGAATTAGACAGTTACTTAAAGTTGTACATAGCATGAAGAAATTTGACAGGCTGATAAAACTGTTGAATGGTTTGTTCTTGTTTTTTCACATTTTGAAGTACTTTCAAAATTAGCTAGGAGATTATTTCAAACTGAGTAAAGTTATCAGTCTTATTAAAAGAGAATACACTTCCTTTTTTAAAGATCTGACATGATCTGCCAAATGGAAGATGCAAAACAGGAGATGCAGTCTCGTTTAGATTCTCAAAGGAGACACATGGTGAAAAGAGAGAGTCTTTTGCAAAAAGACATTGAAGAACTTAAGGTAACTGCATTGTCTTTTGCCGCTAGTAACATAAAGTGTTTTTAGTGAATTGGTGCTTATTGCTTTATGCCGAAATCCAACCATGAAATAACTCTTTGGATTTATGAATTCTCTCCAAAGGAAACTTGGAAAATACTTATTGAAGCCTACTCACCCACCCACCCCCAAAAAAGAAATATCAAGCTGGCTCCAAATTGCTGTAAAAGTCACCTTGCCATGGCTCATTGATCTGACGAGAGCAATGTTCATTATGTAGTATGGCATGTTCGTGCGCTAAGCAATGCAGTCAGTTGATATTTCTCTTTACGGTCGTATCACTTAGCAATGGCAATCATTGTCCCAATTACCCTCATAACCCAAGGACTGCCTGCAAAGAAAACCTAGCCTCTGTCTTACCTTCATCAGGTAAGACAGTTCAGATAATTAATGAAGAGAATAAAATAACTTGGCGACTACCATTCATCTTTACTACTCTTTTGTATTTGATGCGATGCCTGGATAAAATTGTGGAAACAGTTCTTAAGAACATCACATTGCTGTATTTACTGGACAGGGAAGATGATGCCTGTTTGAAAGAAAATGCAACATTTGCCATTAACTCTTTCAATGCTTTTTAGAGTCAAATGTCCAAGATGATGTCTAACGTGCAGGCTCTGATGGCAACAGAAAGACAGCACCGCCAAGAATTGGAGCAGGCAGAACTTGAAAAACGTGAATTGCTGGAATTAATAAAGAACTTCCCAAAAGACAGCCTCCCTCCAAGAAATAAAAGCAAGAAAGCAATACATTCCCCGCCTCTATCACGACTGGATAGTATGAAACTAAAGACATGGGAGGCAACAGCCATATAAAATTAAAAGTTAAAACCAGGTTTGCTGAACTTTGAACTACCGTATTTTTCACTCCATAAGACACACTTTTTTTTTTCTCCCTAAAAGTGGGTGGAAATGTCTGTGCGTCTTATGTAGCAAATATCACAGCTGTGCCATGGCAGCAGGATTCTTTTACATGAACCCCGCCGGAGTGCAGAAGTCAATATGCAGAGCTGGCACATGAGAAGACACCTATCTGCCTCTTGCTCTCACTACACTGCTGCTCCATATTCAGTGCTCCATAGGGACAGTGAGAGGGCACTCCAGATTCATATTTTTTTCCTTCGTTTCCTCCTTAAAACCTAGGTGTGTCTTATGCTCCAATGGGTCTTATGGAGTGAAAAATATGGTAATTTCAGAGGGCAAAATTATTAAGTTACCTTATTCTAAATATATATATAAGTTCTACTCACTTATAGACCTTATTTTCCTTGAGATCTTTTCAAATCTTTTTGAGATCTTTTCATTGAGTTTGGGAAGAATCATGTTTAAAAGAGATCATCTTCAAGTGTTAACCATTTCAGTAGTCAATCTTAGGAATTTAAAAACCTAGGAATGATTTAAAAACCTTTTTTTATGTGTTCCATTATATTTTTTTCCTCAAATGAGTAACTTCTTTCTGCTATTTAGAACGGTATTTTTTTTTAAATCCTTACACATGAAGATTAAGAACCACAGGACCTTAGTTTTAATGTGAAAATTATAGGAAGAAAGATTTTAGCAAAAAAAATACATCCTTTCTTCAGTAGTTGATATTCTAAACTATGCAAAATAAATGATTGGATTCTGATCCTGATTTCTACTTTACCTCAGTGTTTTTCAGGTAATTTGTAAATCTCCTAAGTAGTCTTACTTACCATCCTATAGGTGGAAGACAAAATAATAACAAAATTAAGCTTGTTTTAGTCTTAAAAAAAATACAGTTGACATGTAAAGAGAGGATTTTACAGTGCCTTTATAACCCTGGCCCTTATCTTAGATATGGGATGCTACTGTAGAAATGCAATATAGTTAACACGATTTGTAAGTTGATCTTACAGTCCAACCTACCTCATATGATGGCTTCAAGAATAAAACTGAAAGTGGAAATGCTACATACTTCACTGGAGATCCACAAT
This sequence comes from Laticauda laticaudata, assembly GCA_004320025.1. Classification (NCBI taxonomy): domain Eukaryota; kingdom Metazoa; phylum Chordata; class Lepidosauria; order Squamata; family Elapidae; genus Laticauda; species Laticauda laticaudata. The sequence goes on from BHFT01053950.1 coordinate 37,512, forward strand.
AAAAGTAAGATATCACCCTAATCAAAAAATAAGTTGACACTAGAGCAGTTCTCCCATAACTACATCTGGACCAAACCTATTTATGTTAATGAGCATTTCAAGCATTTCTGCCATTAGATTATCATGTTTTTCAGTATTAAAATAATTCAAGAAATTTGTAATGTTTCTAATATTACAAATACACAGCAACTAGAAAATCAATATTACATCAAAATACTCAGCTACTAGAAAAAGTATTTCCAAAAACTAATAAAGCTAATATTTTTGCACATATGATGCAAAATGGGATTTTTGGAATCAAGGACTGTTTAATATAAAAGTGTCAATCTGTTAAAAAAACTCACAAAGGAATTTAGTCTTTGGGAAAGTGAGACTGGACAAAAAGAAATTAAGACAAATGTGATCATCTATGCCCAGGGATCTCCAACTATGGCAACTTGAACACTTGTGGGCTTCAGTTCCCAGAATTCCCCAGGCAGCAAAGCTTCTGGGAGTTGAAGTCCATATGTCTTCCAAGTTGCCAAGATGGGAGACCCCCGGTCTATTCAGTGTGGTTAATGCTTGTTGAAAGAAGTGTAGAAGAGGTCTGATTGTAGACTGCTAAAATGTGTGTCTGTATGTATCTTTCTTTGAAATAAACACTTCATATCTAATATTTTTATTCCATGTGCCTGTTCTGTTCTGAAACAGGTTGGGGTTGCTGTTGGGGTTAATTTTATTGCCATTTTGCTGCAACAAATAAGGGAGTTCATTGGGTCTGGGCTAGTTGAAGTAGCCAAACAAAATTTTGTTACACTGATCCTTCACCCCCTTGGACTAAAAAGAAATTTGACTCTTGTATTCATGGTGCTGTTAATACTGATAAAAGTTTGATGGAAGTAAAACAACTGAAACTATGTTAACCCAAGTCACAAATGATACATATGAAACCAAACTATATCATGACTTAATATGTGAACGAATTAGATAAAAGTACTAAAGCTCAAATTCTGCCTGATATGATCTTCAAAAAAAAAAAACCCTCAGTAGTGATACTATGGCATGCAGCATGAATTTCATGGCCAGGCTGGTTGCTTTTCTGCTTGTCTGAGACAGCAGGAAAGAGAAATATATTAAGAGCACAATTACACTATATCATCCCAGGAGCAAATGATTTGCTCTGGCTGCTAACCAGGATTATTTTGGGGCAGATGGAGGTGGCATTCATATAGGCCAAACCTAGTATATATATTGATTTTAGGGCTTAAATCCTGGAAGAAAATCCTTGTTCTCAGCTGCTGCAGGGACATACTGCAGATCTCAGCTGTTAAATGAGGGGGAGAGATTTGAATCTGTTGCTTGAGATGCAGGAAATGGCTTTGGAGAAGCTGTGCAGGAAGTTGTTGGCTATCGCTGTTCAAATGCTGATCCATTGGAATGTGCATTTTCCGTTTCTGGCCCAGAGGATGAAGATGTTGGCTGGAGGTTTCCCTGGGAGAAGTGGAAACTCAAACAGGGACATGCTTCACTCAAAACTTCCCTGGAACTTCCAGGGAAGGCAGAAAATCCAAATGGAGGCACACACCCCCAGCACATACACAGAGGAATGAATGGCTGACAAGATCCAAAAACAACATGAAAAAAAAATCACACTCAAAAATAACTCTTACTTGTTCCCTTTCTGTCTAATGGAACACTTGAGGTGCAAGAAACAGGAGAAAAAAAGAAGTAGGTACCGTAGGTAAACAAGAGTGGGTGATTCTTACCAAATAGCCCTGGGAAAGAGGTAGGAAAACTCAGGGTCTGAAAAAGTACGTACACTACTGTAAATGGTTCCATTTTCCCCACAAATTTCTTAAATTTATTTTCACATACTAAAACTTCAACACCAGTTTCTGTCTCAGTGAAGCAAATGTCCATAAAGACACACCCTCAGTAACTATCATTGATACAATATAACCAGTTGAAATTTGGAAGGATGGGATTTTGGTTAAGTTATGTTAAATAACAGGCCTACTCGGTCATTGAGAAAACCAAAATGGAGAGACAGGACCCTATCTCAGTGCCCGCCTCAAGTTCTTGGTTGATGGGGAAGATCAGAAGAGCAGCTGCACTGCTCTATAGTTCAGGTAGTCCTTGACCTACAATGACAACTGAGTCTGGGATTGCTGGCACCAAGCAATGTGGCTCTGAAGTGTGACTGGCAGTCCTGGTTGCCATCATGAAAAAAATGCCCTGATCTTTAGGCAACTTCTTTCCAGCATGAGCCAGGGAAGAAGGTATCCAAGATTGTGGAGGAGTGTCAGAGAAGAGATTGTGCACAAGGGCCTCAGAGCCATTTGGATTTTCAGGCTCAGAGTCAAAAGGGTTTTGAATCCTTCTCACTTTGGGATTGAAAATCTTCCATGGCAGAAAATCCTGTTTAGATTTTGGCATCAGACAACCTCCAGAGACCAGAATTAATCATCTCAGCAAGTGCAGTTGCAGTTTCACTTAATTTCACATACTTCACTTAACAACCAAGTTACAAGTTACAACTAGTTACTAAATTGAGGACTACATGTATAGCTGTAGTTCTATCCCAACATCAGGAACCCTGATTGTTGGTTCCAATACTCAGTGAACCACTATCATGTAACTTTGTCAAAAGCAGCATCTATAATATCACTTCAGATAAACCTTCTCCCCAGGGTTCTTGGGCCATCAACATACACCTGTCTCTTCTTCATCTTCGGCTTTTTAAATACCTGGAAAGCACTGATTGTTTTACAAAAAAAAGATACGATACGTGGCACTTTCAAGTTGCCTAAACTTTCCATAATACACTGCTCAAAGAAAAGGGAACACAAAAATAAGACATCCTAGATCTGAATGAATGAAATATTCTTATTAAATACTTTGTTCATTACATA
>BHFT01053951.1:0-47989 GCA_004320025.1 Laticauda laticaudata
AGAGTCTCTGAGGTGCACAGGCAGATCTTCACACCTCTGCAACGAACAAATTGTTTCCTGCACAAGCCCCCTCCCCTTTTGCTCCTCTTTTATTCTCCAGGGGAGGGGCCATTCACCGTACACCTGTGGCTTTACTCCCAAGACTGTTCCCTTCGTCTGGCAGCTCTTCGCATATGCACACTGGGAACAGGCTCCAGCTGTTCTTCTGCCTGACTGATGTCTGGTTCCGAAGGCAGCTGATAACTGCCAGACGGCCCTGGCCCCATTTCTGCCTCTGACGCAGAGCCCTCATCCAAGCCTTCCTCAGCCTCCAGGACTGGCCCATGTTCCTCCCCAACCTCCTCACTGTCCAACTCTGCTGCTGCTGGTGGTCCACAACAGGCTAGGTGACTCACCTCATACTGGAGCTTCTGTTTCCCAGCAGGCATGCCCGTGGCCTCATGAATCTTCACCTTGATTACAGAAACCTGCGGGCCAAAGAAAAGACACACTCTTTAGAAGAACGTGGTGCAAGCATCAGGGAAGAGTCAAAAAAAGCTCCCAGGATTTTGCCACGATGGGCAGTTACGAAACACTCCGATGAACCTGACTGTATTTTAAATAACTCCTTGACTTACAACCATTCATTTCGTGGCCATTTGAAGTTACATTAGTTTGGGGCTTCTCCAGGACTTGGATCAAGCGGTTAAGCTGGGGCCAGAAATAACTGGGTTTATTAAGAAACCCATCACTGTCTGGGTCACGGTGTTTTTGTGCTATTTACTTTATTGTCATTGCATCTCGTACCACAAAATTAAATACTATCTTCAGTGTATAATTTATGACTATGAAAACATCTGTCCCATTCTATACAATGAATTGAAAACCCCCCTGACATTGCATTAATGTTGCACTATACAGTAGAATTCAACAGAGTTGCTGCCCTGGGATAGAAGCTGTTTTTCAGCCTATTTGTCCTTGTTTTTATTACTGTCCTGTACCAGCTGCCAGATGGTAATAGTTAANGTAATAGTTAAAAAAAAAAAAAAGGGTGCCCAGGATGAGAGGGACCTTTGAGGATGTTTTGAACTTTCTTAAGGCAATGGGAGCTCTAAAGCAGAGGTGGTCTTCAGCAAGTTCTGAACAGTTCTGGAGAACCGGTAGCGGAAAATTTGAATAGTTCAGAGAATAGACAAATACCACCTCTGACTGGAGATTTACAGTATCCTTCCCCTGCCATGCCCACCAAACCACACCCACAAAACTGGTAGTAAAAAAAATTGAATCTCACCATTGCTATAAAGCTGTTCCCAAGAGGGAAGAGGGCAACCCAGGATCTTCTGGTCAATGACGTTAACCCACTGTCCTATCTGCCACGGTGCAATTGGCAAACCATACAGAGGTTTGCAAGAGTATGGACAACTCCCAGAATACCTGAATTCCAGGGCGCCTTCCACTTATGGCCACAATGGAGCCCAACACTTCCGACATCGTAACTTTGAATGGCCACAAAAGGGGTTCTTTTTCCACCTGGCTAATCTACGCACCTGGTCGGAGAGTGGAAGGGTGAACACTAGCACTTGGCCACTCAGCTTCCATTCCGTTTTGTCCTGCATGTTGGGGACTTGGACTTTGACAGTGACCGGACCCTGGAGGAGTCAAGAGGAGAGGAGAATCAAGAAAAAAAAAATCACTGAAGTTGAGTTTTAAATGTAACAACAGCCCTTTCTGGACTGTTTTAGAAAGGGCTGGTTCCACCTGCCTCCCCTCTGTAAGTGTTCCATTGATGACTGTCATGACTTATAACCAAATTTGTGGGCTCTATTGCAGTCGTAAGTCGAGGACTAACTGAATAGAACTGAAGGTGGTCAGACTGACACACTGGAGAAAAGGGACAGGGAGGAGAGGGGAAATTAATCAAAACAAAATACTTTCTCTTGGTGAGAGATTTCTTTACAATAAGGAATATATGGTACAAATCGTTGAATAAAAAGGAAGTAAAGATGTCTAGTGAAAATGATTAAAGAAATATCAAGGAAAAATAGGAATAAGGATAAATGTATATATAGCTATGTATATATGTAAAGTAATATAAATATTGTATTATAATGTAATCATAACATAAATAAGGATTTATGAAATAACGTACTTGTAGCAAATGACTTTGACACTAATAGAAATGTACACTGTTATGAAAATGCTGCAAAATGTTAGAATATGTTTTTCTTTTTAAAAAATATTTTTTTTCTTGAAACTTTGAATAAACAAATTAAAAAATGGTTCAAAAACAAAAAAACAAATACTTTCTCTTGGGAACCAAGGACATTTCTGCAGGTGCTCAGAAGGAGGGGACTGGAGTCACCAAGCAACTGGACAGTATCCTGATTGGACCATGTGACCGATTGTTTTGAGAAAGTGATTTTTTAAAAACATTTAATGAGGAGGAAAACCACGGGAATACTCAAGAGTCAGTTTTCACCAGTCTGTGCCAATATGATATATCCAATAAACTAATTCTTATGAAATGCACTTTTTGTTTCCAAGCTACCACACTGCTCCTCCCTCCCTTTCTGTTGGCAGCTTGTAAAAGACCAGAGAAATATTTTATGAGTTGACATGAACCTTGTTCCTGCGTAGAAACTCTTCCTCTGGCATTAGGCTGTCTTCAGACTTGAGTTTCTTGGAGGCTGGCTCATCATCCATGGGAGGTGGAGGGTGAACTTGAGGCACGGGGGATGGAGCAGAGACTGAAGCTACGGGTGGAGCTGGAACAAAGGCTGTAATAACAGAAACACTGATTGGATAAGAACATGGCAAGTGATATCTGGAAGGCGGTGGGGGAGTGGGGAGAGGGCTGTACAACTTCCTCAAGCAGCGGGTGCCAAACACGGCGTTAAAAAAGGTTATTTCCATGGAAAAGTCAGATTTATCAGCCGGGATCTTCCTCGACCCAACTAAAGGGCCTCTTGCAAACAGCAGTCATATAAAGATGTTGAGGGTTTGTTTTTTTTATAAATAAATTTTATTAACTTTCCAAATTTTGAAAACATAAAACTTTATACATTATCATCAAGACATCTTTTGCATCTCCTCACATTTTTCAGTATATGTATTCACTTATTCCTTTACCATTACATCTTACTCTTACTATAAATCAATATCTTTTATCCTTACATATCAATCTTCTCTATGGTATATTTATGTATTTACATATTCCTTCATTCTTTTCCTAATTGCCATTTTATTTTCTTTTTATTTCTAAACCACTCTTACCAGGCATGGTTATGAAAAAATAATAGATTGTATAGAAATGGGCAGGCTAACGATGAAAATAAAAGACAGAGAAGATTCGATTTATTATAGGGCCTGGTATGAGAGGTTTATAAATAAAAAGATGTTGAGGTTTAAGCGCCCTGTTTCTTCGGAGGCTCCTGGATTTTGCATAATGCCAGCTGCCGTTGCTGCATGCAACAACGCAGGGGCCCAAATGCGCTTCCTAGCCACGGGAATGACCACGGCGGCTCTTTCAAACACAACACCCATTGGACACCCGCGGCTTTGGAAGAAGAGACACAGGAAAATGAGGAGAAAAACTAACTCCAAAGCCCCCCCCCCCCAAAAAAAAATGTTGTGTTAAAAAAATCAGGTTAGTTGAGCTGAAAGCCTGGGGGGAGAGGATGGGGACTGGCACCCCTCCCTTACCCAAACACCGCACAAGCCAGATACCCCATTGGCCAAAAGTCAAGGGAGATTCTCAGCCATTCAGATTATAGTTGTCCCAAAAATGTTATTTTCCCCCCAAGAGGCAACTGGACTTTCTTTGGCCAGGAGCCTAAACTTCAGTCCCCCTCAAAACCTGGGTTTTTGATGCCCTCCCGCGCTTCCAGTGTGGCGTGTCCATTGGGAGGATGTGCTGATCGACTCTTTGCAACTTATCTATCCTGACCTAAACTCTTAAGAGAGAACCAAGATCCTTTTAAAGTTACTTGAATCCCAATTCCTAGCTCAAGGCAGGAACTCAGTTAATAGAAAATCAGAGTTGGAAGGGACCTTGAAGGTCATCTAGATCCAACCCTCATCCAAGCAAGAGACCCTACACCATTTCTGACAGATGGGAGTCCAGCCTCTTCTTGAAAGTCTCCAATGATGAAGCTCCCACAACTTGTGAGGGCAACTTTTGTTCCATTGGTTGATGGTTCTCACCATCACAAAGTTTCTCCTTATTTCCAGGTTGAATCTCTCCTGGATCAGTTTCCATTCATTATTCCTTGTCTGGCTTCAGGTGCCTTGGAAAATAGCTTGACCCCCTTCCTCCTCTCTGTGGCAGCCCCTCAAATATTGCAACACTGCTATCCTGTCTCCCCTGGTCCTTCTCTTCCCGAGACTAGCCAAGCCCAGTTCCTGCAACCGTTCTTCGTATGTTTTAGCCTCCAGTCCCCTCATCATCCTGGTTGCTCTTCTCTGTACTTTTTCTTGAGCCTCAACATCTTTTTTATACTTTGGTGACCAAAACTGGATGCAGTACTCAAGGTGTGGTCTTACTAAGGTTTTGTAGAGTGGTATTAGTACCTCCCTTGATTTGGATCGTATCCGTTATTGCAACTTAGGATTGCATTAGCTTTTTTGGCTGCTGTTGCACACGGCTGGCTCCTATTTAGCTGGTTGTCCACTAAGACTCCAAGATCCCTCTCACAGTTGCTGCTATTGAGCCTGGTTTCACCTCAAAGTCATCCCATGTCATATAGCTTATTTGGCTTCAATCTAAACACATCTCCTCTTTGGCCACTAGTTCTACTCTGGCTGCGATCTTTACTTTTCTTCTTTTTCTTTTAACCAAACGCTGCAGACTTTTTTGTTACCTTGACAAGACAACTTTAACAGCTGCAAAACTGTTATAGCAATGCAATGCAGCTCAGGGGGGAAATTATTATTTTGAAAGGCCACTACGATGCATTCCTTTGTCGTAGGAGGCCTCTGGCTCCCTCACAAGGTGGAGCTCCAGCAGCCAAGTTAGCATGCAACCACAACACCTTAGAAGAGCAGCAACAATCACAGGCCGAGGAATCTACAGGATCAGAAGTATTGACAGATAGACAGACAGACATCAGTGAGGACTTGCCAGGATCCCCCACTCTGGACAAACAAGAAGAAGTGAATGCATGCAATCAGAGGTGAACTTGGAAGGTTAGCAATTAGCTGAGATCAGAGTGACGTTTAAGAAGTTACCTGGACTGCCGACCGGTCCCTGTCTGTAGCCTATATTGCAACAATTAAATATCATTAGTCAACAGCTTAACTCAACTGCAGTCTATGATCATCAGTATTTTTTTTTCATGTTTCAACCTGAAATGCAAATCCTAGTCCGTTAATTTAACCTGCACAAGGATGCAGCCAAACAGCATATAAGCATTTATTTAACTGCATTTTAATGATTAAGGTAGGTAGCATGTTTTCTTCCATAGCAGTTGAAAACTCCCAGTCCCGCCCCACCCTCACCCCCCCCCCCCCCCCCAAAAAAAAGGAATAAGAAAGAAAATTAGGATGATGGACTGGACTGGATGAGAAGGACGAGGTGTGTTAATTTTTGCAAAACAAGGTCCATTGAGATCAAGGTTGGCAAATTCTGCCTTTGTCCTTCATCTCTTTCTACACTTTATAGAATTCTATGGATGAAAAAAACAATGTATAAAATGACTGTTGCTTGTTCTTTATAAAAACAACCCAAAGTTGCCCAGAAAGCAATTTAGGGAGAAAGGAAACATTCACTACAGCATCGGATCTAAAGGAAGAGAGGGTGACCAAGCAATATCTGAATATCAATATTAAAATAATTTGGTTTTGTTTTCAATTACTGTTTGTCAACAGTAGTCACAACTGGCTAGGTTTGTGCATCTATACCATTTTAAACCACCATGCTATATATGTACTCTATCAAGACACAACGTGGTTTGAGTCTGGCTTACGTTTAATATTTTGCTTGAAAATAGCCAGTAGGCCAAGGGTCCCCAAACTTGGCCACTTTAAGACTTGTGGACTTCAACTCCCAGAATTCACCAGCCAGCATAGCTAGGAGTTAAAGTCCACAAGTCTTAAAGTTACCAAGTTTGGAGACCTCTGCAGTAGGCGAATGTTGGCCTCCTCCGAATTAAGAACATTTACTTTTAGCTCATAATGGATTTTTTTTCTTTTTTGCAGCAATAAAATCTTAACATGGAATTTTCTAACAGAATGGTCTTTTTGGAATGCAAGAATGCTTTCTTTAAAAAGAGACACCTTGTAATGTTTAATTGATGAGGGCACTGTGGGAGGTGTGAACGTTGGAAAGGAGGTCCTTGGATTCTTAAGGACCTTCCATGTTTCCTACAACCACGGCGATGAAGAGCTGCACTGACTGACCTGTGGGTACAATCATGGGAGGAGGCCGTGGGGCCATGATAGGCGGAGCTGAGGGTGGCATCGGCACGACATTAATCCGGGGGGCGTGGATGATTGGGGGCATTGGAGCAGCGATGACGGAACCTGGGGGCAAGCGGACCACGGAAGTCATCGGAGGGCGAGGCATAACCGGAACGGCACTGACGACGGTGGTACGGACTGGAGGGGGCATCTGGAAGGCAAACCAGAGTCAAAGGGGAACAGTGAGAAACGGTTCAGGACACCAAGGTTATTTCTAACTTCACTTTGGGGCAGAGGCTGGGTCGCCTTGGATGAGCCCATCGCCCTGGGTGTTGTGTGGGAAAAATAGGAGGGAGCACTTACACAAGAAGGCAGGATGCAAACCTAACCCTTCAAACCTTTTTGACTGCCGAAATGAAGTCGGTGCTCGACTTACGGCTGCGATTGAGCTCAAAATTTAGGTTGCCCAGCGAGATGCTAAGACCCCATTTTACGACTTTCCTTCCCATGGTTGTTAAAAGTTATTATTAACCCGGTGATTAATAAAATACATTTAATAAGTCATTGCAGTTGAGTCAGCGTTCCAGGAACCTTTGAGGAGATGTCAGTCTCAGAGGGGTTGATTGGAGATTCGGGATGTCAGCGGTCTAGAAAACCTCAACTCCAACCAGTAACTCCGAGATAGACATATTCTCAAAGATTCCTTTTCTTTAGAGTAGTAAACTGGCACATCTGGGGAATCCCAAATCTGAAAGTTCCAGGTTTCCCTCCAATGAGTAAAATATTAAAAATCCACCCCCGGCACCCCTCATTGCATCACATGTCCCAATCACTGTCCGTCCTAATTTAAGAACGTCCCCTCTACTCCTCCTCATCCAGGTGCAGAAATATCATGACTTTGACTTACAACAGTGATGGTGAACTTTTTTGTTGTGGTGTGCCGAAAGCACACACTTGCACAATGGCTGGAAATGCTGTAAGTGCTGAAACGGGCCCATTTTTCGGCCTCCAAAGGCTGCAGAGGCTTCCCTCGAGCACCCAGGAAGGCGAAAAGGGCTTCCCTTGGGCTCCAGAGGCCCTCTGGAGGCTGAAAATGGGCACTTCTGGTATTTCCGGAAGGCCCATTTTTCAGCCTCCCAAGGCTGGAGAGGCTTCCCTTGAGCCTCTGGGAGGGCAAAAAAGGCCTCAAACTAGGCCAAAAATCAGCTGGGAGTTGTGCGCATACACAATGCAGGTAAGTTTGGCTGGGGTTTGCGTGCCCACACAAATGGCTCTGCATGCCACCTGTGGCACACATGCCATAGGTTCGCCATCATGGACTTAGAAGAATGCTATTATGTCGAACCACATACGCTCCAAGAAATTTCCCCCTCCCATTTTCCCAGGCTCAAGAATGTGGCAGCGTGGAAGTCTCTGAGGCTAATATGGCTTCCAAAGCTGACAAGTTGTTCAATGAACCTGGCTCCCCCATTGACGTTGCTTGTCAGAAGGTCGCAAAAGGGGATTGCGTGACTTGCGGACATTGCAAATGTCATAAATAGGAGCCAGTTGCCAAGCATCTGAATCTTGGTCACACGACCGTGGTTGTAAAGTGTGAAAACAGGTCACAGCAAGTCACTTTTGTCAGTGATGATGTAACTTCAGCCACCAAATGAACTGTTGTAAGCTTAGGACTACCTGTGTCTACAGCAGGCAAGGAAGACGAAAGGAGGGAAGGTTCGCAGGGAAGGGGGCTTACCGCGGGAGGGCGGGGCACGGAGGCAATGGGCGGAGCACCGCTTGGGATGTTGGGGGCCGAGGACAGAGGTGGAGGCTGGGGCATCTCATTGGGCTTGCTTGGCCCGATTTTCTCCTTGGTGTCGTCTTCGGGCACCAGCCCTTTGGCCTTGTGGATAGCCTCAATCTGCTCTTGCAGGGTTATGTTAGCCTGAGCTGCCTGCTGAGTCCGGGCCATGCTGCCCGAGTGGCCGTCCCAAGTCACCTGAAACACCACCATGGAACAAGGGTCAAGCTCGGTCCCTCCGATTTTAGTATATATACTCTGTATCTAATTACATTAAATCTTTCCATTCTCCACCATCCAGTCAGAGCCATAGAACAGAATAGAGTAGAATAGAATATTGGAATAGAATATTTGAATGAAGGAATAGAATAGGAATGGAGAAGGAAGGAGAATACAACAGAATAGTGGAATATAGAATAGAATAGATTAGAATAGAATAGAAATGGAGAAGAAGGAAGAATACAATAGAATGGAGAAGGAAGGAGAATAGAATCTTCAATTAGACTAGAATAGGGAAGGAAGGAGAATAGAATAGAATAGAATAGAATAGAATAGAATAGAAATGGAGAAGGAAGGAGAATAGGATAGGGTAGAATAGAATAGAATTCTTTATTGGCCAAGTGTGATTGGACACACAAAGAATTTGTCTTCGGTGCATATGCTCTCAGTGTACATAAGAAAAAAAGTAAAATACATTCATCAAGAATCATAAGCTACAACACTTAGTGATAGTCATAGGTTACTAATAAGCAATCAAAACATACTAGGAAAACAAAACAGTATAAATTGCCAATATACAAGCAGCACGGTTATAGTCGTAAGTGGGAAGAAATGAGTACTAGGAAAGATGAGAATAGCAATACAGTCTTACTAAATAGTTTGACAGTATTGTGGTAGTTAGTTGTTTAGCAGTGTGATGGCGTTTAGGAAAAAACTGTTGTGTGTAGTTGTTCTGGTGTGCAGTGCCCTAAAGGGTCATTTTGAGGATAGGAGTTTCTAATCCAAGAAGCTTCTTGGATGAGAAGCAAAATGTCTTTGAAGAAATACCAGAAAAGTCCAGTTGCTTCTTGAAAAAAATAAGCACCTTTGGGACTCAGGTTGCAATCTAACAGCAGGCCAGGTGTGGAAGGGAAATTCTCCTCTTGGCTGCCCTGACAGGAACATACCTTTTCTTCAGGCTTCTGGATCTCTTCTTCACCGATTTTCTTGCCGATAGCTGTTTCTTCCACACCAAAAATATCCGTACGGCGCTCAGCCAGCTGCTTCAAGCTGCTTTCAATATCCAGGCCTAAATGGACACAAAGAAGAAAAGGTTTCAGTTTTTAAGATGGGACACAATTCAAAAGATCCTTGGGTATTCCTCAACTCCCAGAAAAGATTTATACTTATTTAGAGATCCGTAAGGCCACCTATCTGAAAAAACATTAGAACATTGATTTAAAATATAATTATAGAAATGACACAACAGCACGCATCAAGGGCTATTACTCGCAGGACCAGCTGTCATTCTTTTTTTTCAGCATTATAGTAACTGAACAGTTGCTAAACAGTCATAAGTTGAAGACTACCTGTAGAAGGTTCTTCCTTTTTAAAAGTTCAACGTAACCCAGTTGCTAAGTTTGCTAGAAATAAATTTACAAAAGCTCTGAACTGCTGAAGAGTTAATTTCCTTCGCCAATATTCCATGTTAATCGAACCCAAACTGTTTAAATGAGCACAGGGCAGCTAGCAAGGAGTGGTTTCTTGGACTCACCTGGGGCATACACTTCATCATCTGTCTGCTTCTCTCGAAGAGAACGATCTCTTTGCTCCAACCAGCGGGGATCCAGAAGGCCGATCCGCATATGTTCCTGCATTTTGCTGGCAGGGATTTTCTCCCCAGTGATGGGGGAGACCAGATACTCGTCTGGAGCTGGGGTTGGGGGCAGAGGCTTGGATGCTGGAGGGAGCAGAAAAAAACACACATTTGTTTTCTGGCTGTGGATATCAGTGTGTGCAAAATAAACCTCCAGGTAGGTTAGTGTCCCCTGGGGAATTCTGGGAGTTGAAGTCCATTAGTGGTGGCCAAGTTTAAGAGACGCGGACACAGGCCCTGGATTTCCTCTTACCTTTCGGATCATAATCTTTCCGGACAATGACTTGATCTGGAGTAGGGGGCAGCGGTGGGGGCATTGGTGTTTCTGGAGGTGGGGGCACCTTCTGGCTGTCATCTTCATCATCAGAACCCTTTAAGAGTTTTTTTAAAAAAGGGGGGAAGGAAAAGGAGGAGGGTGAGATGGCGGTAATTGATCCCCAATTGCTTCAAAGCCCTGAGGATCACTCAATCTGATCATACCCCCCAAATGTGAGATTTGGTGGAACCCGCTAAGCTGCACCCCCAGTGGGGGGGTCTGTTTTCTTCACTCACTTCGTCCATGTCCTGCACTTGGGTGTCCTGGTCCAGCTGGGAGGGAGTCTCGTCCGCCTTCTCTTGCTTGTCATCTTCATCATCCGATTCCACCTCCATCTCCACCTCCTCGCTCTCCCCAAACTTCTCATAACGTTCCTGGATCAGGATGCGAGCCCCTAGTTCCTCAGGAGTTGTTGGAGGAGGAAAATTTCCTTCAAGAGAAAGAAGAAGGGGAGGGGAAAAATTCTTGCTAATTGTAACAAAGTGGAACACAGGGAGATGTCCGGCCTGCCTTTGAACTGTAATTCAACCCCGGATTTAAAAGTAAATCTTCTTTGCAAGTTAATCAACTGCTAATTGACTGCTGTGAATCAACTATGACAGTGATGGCAAACCTTTTTGTTGTGGTGTGCCGAAAGTGCGCGCCAGCACCTAAAATGCAACGTGCCCCCGTGCATGCATGTGCAACTCCCTGCCCTTACCTGCACTGTGCATCCACCTCCCAGATGATTTTTGGCCCATCTGACACCATTTTCTCCCACCCGGGGGCTCAAGAGAAGCTTCTGCAGGCCATGCAGGCTGAAAAACAGGCCCGTTTTGGCACTTCTGGTATTTCCAAAAGGCCTGTTTTTCGGCCTCCAATGGCTGCAGAGGCTTCCCTTGAGCCCAAAGGAGGACAAAAAAGGCCTCAAACAGGCTGAAAATCAGCTGGGAGGTGCACATGCACAATGCAGGTAAGTTTGGCCAGGGCTCGCGTGCCTGCACAAATGGCTCTGTGTGCCAACTGTGGCACACATACCAGAGGTTTGCCATCACAAAACTATGATCCTAGTATCCAAATATATTTTACAATGCCCTTCCCCCTGTTCAAAAGCTGGTTGGGATTGAAGGGGGAAACCATGTTGGAGGAACACATCCCAAAGTCTTAATGTCTCTTTTCCTGGTCTCCATAGTGGTTCCTGGCTGCATGCATGGAGCCTCTGGGGGAAAATAAAGAGGGCGCTTTTAAAATCAATGACGGAACGAACCTTGTTCCGAGGGCTGGAAATCCACCGTTTCCACCACCACAAAATCGTGCCAGTCGATCTGGGCATAAGCCACTCGCTCGCGCTCCTTCTCCTCCTCTTCCTTCTTCCGCTCACGCTCCTGAAATTTGGCCCACTCGACTCTGTAGCACGCCTGTCGATGACAACAACCAAGGGAAAGGAAGAGTTCTTAGGAGGAGAGGCCACAGAAAAAACAACTTTCTTTTACAGGATTTGGGAAAGTTCCCCTGCTCATTAAATTCAGGAAGCCTTTTGGAAAGATCAAATTATATTTCTAAGTCAGCATGAGGCAGCCTGAGTGTTTTTGCCAACCCCCAAACCCTCTCTGGATCAAGACGATGAAAATAAAAAAAGTGTGTTTCAATTTGCCAGCATTTTGAGACAAGAAATAATGGAAACAGCAGGGCAGATTTTAAATAAGCATAATAAGCCTTCGGTAAAAAGAAAGAAACTCTAGGTGTCCCAAAGAACTATCAGAAAATGAAACAAAACCCCCACTTTGTACCAAAATCCAGATTTACTGAACCCTTCCCAACAAAGCCAAAGTGAATGTTGCACCCAACTAGCAAAACAGTACTCAGCCTGATTGAAATTGGATTAAAGTTCTTATCTAGGATAAGATTTTAAGGATCTAAATACTGGAAGCAAATTATACCCCCCAAAAACATTCCTTAGTTACCTGATCTAAGACTTCTTTTGGATTTTCAGCTTCCTTCTTCAATTTTATAATGAGGCCCTTTGGTGGGATCAAGATCTGTAAGAACACATCAGATTTAACATTTCTCATGAAATCAATTCTATTTCTACAGTACTTTTTTGTTTTTTTTTACAAAAACCTTTGCAAAACCTCCCCTTGAGCCTCTTCACCTTGGTGTACTGTTCCACCAGTTTGGTGAAGTAGTTGAAGAGGCTGTGCTGAGGCCGCAGGAAGTCGAACTGATAGTTCCTCTGTTCCTTCTGCATCAGCTGGGTCAGGAACTGCCGGCCGTTGCGAGCCACGAACTGGGCTGTCAATTTCACCACATCCAGGTCAAAAGCCGAGATTGACGGAGGGTCCGCAATGAACTCAAATTCTGGTGGAGGTTCCTTCGGAATCACGGTTTCCTGAATCACCTGGGCCTGGACCTGCAGAGGAAAGAGACACAGAACTCCGATTCTCTCTCCACTCCACCGATTTTATTTAATTAGTAGCTGGATACCCGTGCTGTGCTACGAAACTATGGGGTCAGGCTTAGTTTTTGAGGAGAAAAATAAGGGGGAAAAATTCTGCCTCTGCCTACCAGCATCCATCAGTATTTATCTGGCTCACGTCCTGTCAGTGTGTAAGAGTTGAGGGCTGTTTGGAAACTGAAACATGGAAACTGAAGCAGCATTTGCTGTGTAAGTAAGGAGACAGCAAGGAGCCCGGGCGTGGCTCAGATTAACTGTTCTGTACTAAAGCTGTTTGGTGCTGTGAAATTGAGGATGCGTTGAGTGGTGTCTCCCTCTCTCTCTCTCTGTATATATATATATATATATATATATATGCGCTGTTCAGCTTCCTTCGGGTATTATCCCACGTCATTGTAGTTGTGCTTTTAAAGTTGTAGCAACGTTTTGGCAGAATCTCATCTGCCATCATCAGGCTTCTGTATTGAGTTCGTATGTGGGTCAGGCTATCACAGCCGTTAAAAAGTAACGGCATATATATATATGTATATATATATATTTATATATATATATATATATAATTTCTACACTGTAGAAGCGACACTGGTTTTCAAGCGATGCAATAAAACATTCTAAACAGATGACCTGTGGGGTTAACGATAAAGTTAAAACTTGTGAAGTAAAAGTGGAATTCAAAGCTCAAAAGGCTAAAAAAGTGTCAAGGCAGTAATCTCAAACCACCGACCATCCCTAAAACTGTATCCTATTCTTAGGGCTCCGACTTAAGGTGGCAAAGATCCCACCAGTTGGAATTTCTTCACCGACAGGATATGCAGCATGTCCTCTCTTCTGGATGGCAAGCTATTTCTCAAGGATAAGGAAAAAGAAACTTGCTGGACGAACGACATCCATCCATTTCTTTTTTAGCAATACCTTCCCAGGAGATGAGAAAGTCAAGAGTAGCTATAAGCTTTTTTTTAATATCTTGGTTTATTATGTGTCGAATCACAAAGGAGCTGCACAAAGAGATGTGGAAGCCCAGGGAGGAGCTATTTTTTTTTTACCTTTTGGGGAAGTTGCTGCTGGGCGCTCTGCTGGGCCTGCATAACCTTCGGAATGGCCGCAGAGGGCTCCTGCGCCTTTCCTTCCTTGAACTCATTGACCTTGTGGCGGTAGTAGGCATGATAAGGGTCATTGGGGTTCAGGAAGTTGAATTTGGGGTTGTTTATTTCGTTCTGGCGGATCCGAGCTTCAAACTCTGGGCCGTTTCTGAGAAATTGTAGAGGAGACGTCAAAACCAAAGCAAAGAACAGACACCCAGATATAGATTCACAGAGTTGGAAGGGAACTTGTAGGTCATCTAGTCCAATCCTCCTGGCCTGCCTAAGCAGAAGACCCTACACCATTTCTGACAAACAGCAGCCCAATCTCTTCCTGAAACCTCCTTTGGGGTCCAGCCCCCTCTGGGTTCCTGGGAGGCCGCCCAAAGTGACCAGACCCCATCATCTCTCTCAGAGCAAGACATGTCAAATTCAAAATATTGCAAGTACAAAGTCACCGTTGAACTATTCTGAGCCTGAAAAGACCCACATTTGCTGCTTATTTGGCATCCAAGATGTTTCCAGACACTTCCAGAATAGCCAGAATAGGATCAGGATGTTTTATGTGTCTATTCAGACATTCTTACCTCAAGGGAGGGCAGCCTGAGTTCGAAATCAAATTATTTCAGGCATCACGATCAGAAGAGCAACTTGTACCACCAGGGAGTTCCTGACACATGAAATCTGGATGGCCTCTATCTCTTTGGTGTTTCATAGGTCCCTGAAGACTTGGCTCTTCCAAGTCTTGGGCAAGCATAGGCTTGCTTTGCTTTTGTTCCTATTTGATTCTTGTCATCGTTTACTTATTGTTATTCTTCCTTTGTTTTTATCCTGAGCTACCCAGGACTGTTGGGAGTTGGGCAACGTACAAACCTAATCAATAATAATAAGCCCAGTTCAATCGAACAGAGGCTGCCCAAAGTCTGCTTGCAAATGGAATTTATTTCATCGGAGGCCTTCTCACCTAGCCACAAAGCTGGCTGTCTTGTCCACGATATTCCTAACCTCCGGTGGCGGATATATAATTCCCACAACTGGTTTGGCAGGCGTGGTTTCTTCCTTTGGTTCGTCTTCTGGCTGCATGGAGAGATGAGAAGGCATAATTTAGACTTTCAGAATCAGAAAGAGCTGTTCTGCAACACCTTTGTATGTCCAAATGTTGATTTGCTGAACCAGGGGAATTAAAAAACATTAAAAAAATTTTGATTTAAAATTTAGCAATGATTTTTGATTTCAAATTTTTAAAATATTTTTGATTTGAAATTTAAAAAAAATTTGATTTGAAAGTGTAAAATATTTTTGATTTGAAATTTTAAAACATTTTTATTTGAATTTTTTAAAATATTTTTGATTCAAAATTTAATTTTTAAAAAAATATTTTTGATTTAAAATTTTAAGATATTTTCAATTTGAAATTTAAAAAATATTTTCAATTAAATTTTTTAAAAATATTTTTGATGATTTGAAATTTTAAAATATTTTTGATTTAATTTTTTTCCCAGGTATCCTGATTAGGTTTCCTGCCCTTTATTAACGTGTTATGCAACCCTTGGCTTGGTTTCCTCGCCAAACTGGCTGTGGACCATGGGATTTGCAGCACCAGCTCTGGGAGGGCGGAGCTGCCTTCAGCACCTTTCCCCACTACAATTCCTAGCACACCCCGCGCCTCTCGCTAAGCACACTGGGAAAAAGCCTCTCGCGCACCTCCCCCTCTGAGAGGCCGCAGGCGCGGGGGTCGAGATAACGGAGTGGGTGAGGAGCGGGTGTCTCCATTCCCCAAGGCGAAAGCCGCGAAGTACCTGCTTGGCCTCCGGAGGGGCTGGCTGGGCGGGCGCCATCGCCTGCACCGGTCCGGCCGGCATGGCGCTACTTCTCTTCGGCGGGACCGAAGCTCCGCGAAAAACGGGACTGTAAACCTCGGCGCTAAAATGGCGGCCGCAGCCAGAATGCGCGCGCACAAGGGAGCAGCCCCGCTTTTTCGAAGAGGGCGGAGCCTAGGGAGAAACGGCGCCTGCGCACACTTTTTGGACACGTTGAGCATCATAGAGGTGCTATGGATAGAGCGCCCCCCCTTTTTTTTTTTTGGCCAAATATTGTCTGGGCCATTATTAAAGCTTTATTATAAAAGAACAGACAGGAAAAAGTGATTGGCCCAAGTCATCCAACTGGCTAAGGCTGGACAATAGCTCAGCGGAGCATCAGCTTCCCAGGCTGGGGGGGGCGGGAAATCCCGGGTTGCCCCACCGTCCCCCTTTCCTTGCATAACTTTCCAGCGCTTGCTACGTCACTCGGGATTCCCCCCTCCGTCCTGCAGACGGGCGGAGCTGGGCTTAGAGCAACGTTCCAAAGGGGCGGTGCCTGGGTCCGCGCGTGCGCCGAGGGAGGCTTCCCGCGGTTGCCATGGCAGCGGAAGCCTGCGCGGCGCCTGGCGAGAGCCGGCGGCTGGGGCTGCTATTCGGCAAGTGGGTCTTTCCTCCTCCCCCCCAACTGCCCCGTGACCCCCTCCCCAGCCTTTAATTGGGAGGGGGTCTCTGGGAGGCGGGAAGCCCATAAGTCTCAACTGCTCTGGTGGGGGGTGGGTGGGAGGAGTGTTCTGTAACACAACAATTGGGGAAGAGTGCCTCTGGGCATGGGCAGAGCGCCTCTTGCTTTCTAGCTCAGGACACAAACATAGGGATGACAGTTTAGCCTAGTGGTGAAGGCACCAACTAAAAAGCAGGAGACTGGGAGGTCTCGTCCTGCCTTTTCGGCATGAATGCCAGCTGGGTGACTTGGGGTCCAATTCCCTCTCTCAGCCCTAGCCCACCTTGCAGGGTTGTTGTTATGTGGAAAAAGGAGGAAAGGGTCTTATGTATGCTCTCCACCTTGAATTTACCTATAAAGCAATAAAAGTAGATCAAAAATGTAAAGAAAAAAACTAGTTAGGATAGCTAATGCACTCGCCACTCTTCTGAAACAACAATTTTTAAAATATATATATTTATATTTATTTGTATGCTGCCCCATTTCCAAGCTTGGCGCTATTGAGTGGGGAGGTAAGAACCGTAGTTGTTACTGAGCTACGGAAGCTAATATAATAAACTTAGTTTGCAATAAACTTTTATTGTGGTGGGTTGCTCAGTTGCCCAATTGAATTGGGCATTTCGGTCCACCTACCGAGTCCTTCCCAAAGACCAGATGTGGGTTTGTTGGGGTTAAACATTTGCAGGTCAGCAGCCTTTTGCAATGGGCCTATTTATTGAATGCATACAGAATACAGATGCTTTATTCTTCCCTGAGCTTCCCCTTTCAGTGTCTTTTCCTGTGTTTTTAGGTAAGCCATTTTTCATGCCAGCGCCTTCCCCAAATTACTTCCCTCCAGGAACATCTGTCTGAAGACTGAAAAGTACTTTTTTCTTATGGTTCAGATGACATCTGGGGGAGGGGAGACATCATGGTGAGTTTGTTGGTGAACCAAAACTACATGGAAAGCTTGCGGAAGGACATCACGGACCTCCAAGGGACTGTCATCAGCGTGTTCTCCCACGTCGGAGCAGTGCGCTTTCCTTCCTGGAAATTCCCAGATAAAGTCTCCTGTGACTTGGACTTAGTGGCTTTGATGGGACAATATGACTTTGTGGAGAACGACCCTGAATTTACGCAGCATTCACACGTGGTTCTTCTGGAACTAGTGATTGACAGGTAAGGTTGCATCTAAAGTTGCGACTAGAATAGAATAGAATTCTTTATTCGCCAAGTGTGATTGGACACACAAGGAATTTGTCTTGGTGCATACGCTCTCAGAATACATAAGTACCCTGAGAGCATATGTACATAAATCAGGCTTATAGTGGTAGAATAGTAGAATAATAATAGAATAGAATAGAATAGAATAGAATAGAATAGAATAGAATAAAATAGCTGTATTGGCCAAGTGTGATTGGACACACAAGGGATTTGTCTTGGTGCAAATGCTCTCAGTGTACATAAAAGAAAAGATACATTCATCAAGAATCATCAGATGCAACACTTAATAACAGTCATGGGGTACAATAAGCAATCAAATCATACTAGGAAACTATAAATCGTAAGGATATAAGCAACAAAGTTAACAGTCATACAGTCACAAGCGGGAGGGGATGGGTGATAAAAGAGTGATGAGAAGATTAACAGTAAGAGTAGTGCAGACTTTGTAAATAGTTGTTGAGGGAATTATTTGTTTCACAGAGTGATGGCATTCAGGGGAAAAACTGTCCTTGTGTCGAGTTGTTCTGGTGTGCAGTGCTCTAAAGCATTGCTTTGAGGGTAGGAGTTGAACCAGTTTATGTCTGGGATGTGACGGGTCTGTAAATATTTTCCCAGCCCTCTTTTTGACTCGTGCAGTATTCAGGTCCTCAATGGAAGGCAGGTTAGTAGTAATTGCTTTTTCTGCAGTTGTAATTATGCTCTGAAGTCTATGTCTGTCCTGTGTGGTTGCAGAGCCAAAGCAGACAGTTCTAGAGGTGCAGATGACGGACTCAATCATTCCTCTGTCGAACTGAATTAGCAGCTGAATTAGCAGCAGTTTGAGCTTCCTGAGTTGGTGCAGAAGGAACCTTCTTTGTTGTGCTTTTTTGATGAGGTTTTTGATGTTAGATGTCCATTTTAGGTCATGTGATATGATAGAACCTAGAAATTTGAAGGTCTCTACTACTGATACTGTGTTGTCCAGTACTGTAAGAGGTGGTAGTATGGGAGGGTTTCTTCTAAAGTCTACCTCCATTTCTACGGTTTTGAATGTGTTCAGTTCCAGATTGTTCTGCTTACACTATGAGGCAAATTGGACTATTTATTGGCTATTCTTTTTTGGGTGGGCTAAGCGCCAGTGAGACTTGCTTCTGGATAAATGCCAGATACTCCAAATATTCATTTGGAGAGATTCTTTGGGAAACTCAAGTTTCCTTTGAGGATGACAGCTGGAGGGCTGGTTCCTTGTTTCCTCCTGTTTTGTTTTTATATTGCCTGGCCTATCTTGAGCCACCTAATTTGGAGTCAGGCAATATCCAATTGATCCAATAAATAAAAATATCCAATTGTTGTGAATAGAGGCAGTCCTGGACTTACAACAGTTCATTTAGTGACTGCTCAAAAGTTTATAACGGCATTGAAAAAAGTGACATAGGACCACAGTTCACACAACCTTTGTAAAATCCCCAGGATCACGTGGTCCAAATCCAGATCTTGGCAGCTGATTCATACTTATGACAGTTACAGCGTCCCGGGGTCAAAAGGGAAGCCAGATTCATTTAACAACCGTGTCTCCAACTTATCAGCTGCACTGACTCACTTAGCAGTGGCAAGAAAGGTTGTAAAATGGGGCAAAACTCACCTAGCAAATGCCTCACCTATCAACAGAAATTTTGAGCTATGTTGTAGTCATACATCAAGTGGTGCAGTGGCCTGGAGGTGGAGCTCTTGCCTCACAATCAGGAGGCTCCAAGTTCAATCCTTGGTAGAGGCAGATATTTTTCTCTCTTTGGGCACAAAGAGAATATATCTGCTGGACAAAACTCTGTACTGGCAACAGGAAGGCATCTGGCCAGTAAAACACTAGTTCCATTCAGTTGCCCAGACTCCACCCCGCAAGGGGTTATGGGGTCATTAAAAGGAGATGATTATTATGGTTGTACATTGAGGACCACCTGCAGTACAGGTGATCAATTGAACTGTTACTTCCCCTGCATTGCTGATTACATTTAATTTTCTGTGCGTGGGGTTTTTAAAAAAATATTATTTGTCCTACAATGTGTTGGGATTCCTTAAGGAAAGGAGCAGTGGAGCATGGAGTTGTCACGAAATGAAAACAAGATTTCCTTTTGGTTCCCAAAGGCTTCTGTTGCTGCTCCAGAGTGTCACGGGATACACCGAGAGCCTCATCAGTGAAGAAGCTGTGCCCCCCTCCCGGGCAATAGGGCCCTCCATGTCTATAGGGCTGACTGTAAGGAAGTACTGGAACAGCATGCTGAAGCTGGGTGCTCTTTATCAACAGCTGGTGGCCGAGGTAGGCAAATGTCCATTGCTTCCAGTGCAGCCAAAGGGGTGTGCGTGTCTGTGTGTGTGAGTATGTATATATGCATATATGTATGTATGTGTTTATGTATGTGTGTGTGTGTATATATATATATATGTGTGTGTGTGTGTATGTATGTATATATATATATATGTGTGTGTGTGTGTGTACATATGTGTATGCGTGTGTATATATATGTGTATGCATATATGTATGTGTATATATATATATATATATATATAATATATATAATATATTATATATATATATATGTATATTATAGTATATTAGTAAGGTTTTAAGTTCGCGGGGTCACTCTACATGTGTGCTCTTCACGGCGTTCTTAGGTAGTTATCCCACGTCATTGTAGGTGCTTGTTACAAGTTGTAGCAACGTTTCAGCAGAATCCTCATCTGCCATATCAGGCTTTTTCATGAACTCAATTACACATACAAACTCCAAGAGAAGCCTGATGATGGCAGATGAATTCTGCCTGAACGTGCTACAACTTTAAAAGCACTACAATGACGTGGGATAATATCCGAAGGAAGCTGAACAGCACACATATATATGTTTGTCTATATCTGTGTGTATATATATATGTGTGTGTGTGTGTATGTGTGTATATATAAATATGTGTATGTATATATGCATATATGTATGTATGTGTTTCTTTCGGAAACTCAAGTTTCCTTTGAGGATGACAGCTGGAGGGCTGGTTCCTTTTTCTTGTTGTTGTTTTTATATTACCTGTCCTATCTTGAGCCACCTAATTTGGAGTCATAACAGGCACGAGTCAGTTGTGAGGTGAATTGTTTGATACTTGCTGCTTGACAGTTTCAAGTGCTGGCAGAGCAGCAAAAATGTTCTTTCTCTAACAATCTGGTCAAATATTCCAAAGTCGTTTGATCCATCATGTCACCACAACTCTTTTTTTCCTTTCCTTTGTTCTTTCTCTTGCCTGCTCCCCAAATTGCATTCGGAGTGATTTTTTAGGCCAAGCAATGTGTGTCAAACTTTGTGTTGTGCTGGAGGGTGAATTTTATTATTTATATACTTTCCTGCACCCCACGTGAAATAATGTTTTTTTTTCTCCTTTTGGGCCTAGAAAAAATATACCAAAGATGGTTCTAATCTAAAAAATTCCTTCCGGGCCACGAAAGCCGAGAACGAGCATTTGAAAAGCGTTTCTCCTGAGTCGGACATGACTTTGCCCACCTTTCAATCTTCTCCGTTAACATCTTCCGCTGGCAGCCGGCTGCTGGACAATGACTTCAGTGCCCGCTTAGATCCTTTGGTTAGTCTGCCTGGACGGAGTGTCCACTCCCAGACCATTGAAAGCTCTCTGGTGCCCTGTGATGCCTGTGAAAGCACCCAGGTTAGCCTGCAGGAAGTGGGAAAGGCAATCATCGACCTCTGCGGCACCTTGAACATCTCATCTTCCCTGGGCAAGTTCCTGAAGATGGTGGAGGAAAGACTTGGAGGCAAGCTGCTGACAGCCATGGATGTCGGCTACTGGGCCACCGAGCAGAGCAAGGACCTTTCCCGCATCAACAAGCATATCCAGATGCTGATGGGACTCATCAACCCTTTGAAGGGAGAACTGGAAGAGTTTGAGAAGCAGAAGAACGAGCTGAAGAAGCAGCTGGAGAACCTGGATGGTTGTCTGCAGAAGGAGAAGGAGGCCAAGAGGCAACAGAGGGAGGAGACGGAGCAGCTCTTACAAAAGAAGGAGAGGGAAAGCCAGCAACTGATGGCCAAGCTGCAGAAGGCCAAGGAGGACCTTGGAAACCGTGAATATCTCTCTAGTCTTTTTCTTTAAGCCCCGCTGATGCCAGCTTTAGGCACATGGGTTGGGAAGGCTGGGAAGGCCAGTGGTTCTGATTCTCACAGAATCATCTGTCCCTACTTCCAGAGGGATGAGAATAGAATAGAATACTTTATTGGCCAAGTTTGATTGAACACACAAGGAATTTCTTTTGGTGCAAATGCTCTCAGTGTCCATACAAGAAAAGATAGCTTCTTCAAGCATCGTAAAGTACAACACTTAATGATAGTCATAGGATACAATAAGCAATCAAATCATACTAGGAAACAGTCAATATAAAATAGACTAGAATAGAAAATAGAATAGAGGATAAAGAATAGAGAATGGAGAATAGAGAATACAGAAGAGAGAAGAGAGAGAATAGAAATAGAGAAGAGAAAAAGAGAAGATAGAGAATAGAAATAGAGTAGAAAATAGAACAGAGAAGAGAATAGAGAGAATAGAGAAGAGAATAGAGAAGAGAAAAAAGGAGAGAATACAATAGAGAATAGAAGAGAGAAGAGAAGAGAGAAGGAGAATAGAATATAGAATGGAATAGAATAGAATAGAATAGAATAGAATAGAATAGAATAGAATTCTTTATTCGCCAAGTGTGATTGGACACACAAGGAATTTGTCTTGGTGCATATGCTCTCAGCATACATAAGTACACTGAGAGCGCATGTACGTAAATCAGGCTTATAGTGGTAGAATAATAGAATAATAATAGAATAGAATAGAATAGAATAGAATAGAATAGAATAAGAACAGAACAGAACAGAACAGAACAGAACAGAACAGAACAGAATAGCTGTATTGGCCAAGTGTGATTGGATACACAAGGAATTTGTCTTGGTGCAAATGCTCTCAGTGTACATAAAAGAAAAGATACATTTCATCAAGAATCATCAGGTCCAACACTTAATGATAGTCATAAGGTACAAGAAGCAATCAAATCATACTAGGAAACAGTCAATATAAATCGTAAGGATACAAGGGACAAAATTGCTTGGGAAGGCTAAACAGTCTTTTGTGTGGCTTCTTCCAGGAGCGGTTTCTCTGGAGACGAGTCTCTCCACCCTGAAAGAAAAGCTGAAGGTACAGGAAAGCACCATCCAGGAATTGGGTAAGAGCAAACTGCACCCTGAATTTAGATGGGTGTTTCCAGTTGGCAAAATTACTCTCTTGTTTTTTTTAAAAAACATTGTTGTAATTTTGAGCGTACACTACACAAGGCAGTCATTCAGCCAGGACTAAGTTAGGCATGTCTCAATCTCTTTGTCCTGTAACTGCTATAATTACTTACAGGTAATCCTTGGCTTACAACGACAACTGAGCCCAAAATTTCTGTGGCTAAGGAGGCAGTTGTGACAAGTGTCAGGGCTCCAACAAATCCACATCCTCATTCAAATCAAAAGCCTTTAGCCACATCTCAGAGAAAAGTAAATTGATTTATTAGGAGTGGCTATGTTGGCATGAGCTGGTGCAGCCAATGCTAAATTACATCATAATTTCCCCCTTGACCCTGGCCTTCCCCCCACCCCCTAGATGTGACTTCTCCAATGGGATGCATCCATCTCCAAGAGTCATCCATCATGCTCTCCAATAACCATCTTATGCTCCAACAACATTGGGCTGCCAGGGCGATTATTTAGGCATTTAAGGAATGCCTTGTTTTCCCCCACTCCCTTTTTCTGGCAGCTAAAAAGACCAAAGGACTATCTTTTTAGTTGACAACGTGAATCACTGCAGGTGTTAACATTAGTAAAAGGGTTTTGTTAAGTGAATGTGGTTGTCAGCGTTCTAGAAAATCTTCACTCCAACAAATAACTCTGAGACTGTCATCATCTCCAAAGTTCTTTTATTTGAGTAGTAAACTGGCACATCTGGAGAATCCCGAATCTGACAGTTCCAGGTTTCCTTGCAATAAGTAAAAACTACAAATCCACCCCTTGCACCTATCATTGCATCACATGCCCCAATCACCATCCGTCCCAACTTGAGACGTCCCCTCACCCAGGTGCAGAGATAACATGACCTTGACTCAGAAGAATGCTATGATGTCTAACCACATACGCTCCAAGAAATTCCCCCCTCCAATTTTCTCAGGCTCAAGAATGTGGCAGCATGGAAGCATCTGGGGTAAATATGGCTTCCAAAGCTGACACTGGCTTCCCCATTGCTTGTCAGGAAGTCACAAAAGGGGACTCACCTGATCCCCAAGATACTGCAACCGTCATTAATTTGAGTCAGTTACCAAGTCTCTGAATTTTGATCATGTGGTCATGGGGAAAACACATGCACAAGTGCATATAAACATATAGGACATACGATGAACAGTTGCAGGAACTGGGCAGGACTAGTCTAGTGAAGAGAAGGACCGGGGGAGACAGTATTTGAGGGGCTGCCACAGAGAGGAGGAAGGGGGTCAAGCTATTTTCCAAGGCATCCAAAGGAAAATAATGGATGGAAACTGAACAAGGAGAGATTCATTCAACCTGGAAATAAGGAATTTTCTGACAGAGAGAACAATCAACCGATGGAACCGAAGTTGCCTTCGGAAGTTGTGGGAGCTTCATCACTGGAGGCTTTCAAGAAGAGACTGGACCGCCATCTGTCAGAAATGGTGCAGGGTCTCCTGCTTGGGCAAGGGGTTGGACTAGATGGCCTCCAAGGTCCCTTCCAACTCTGTTATTCTATATTCAATGGGTCAGCTTGCCTTCAGAAGTTGTGGGAGCTTCATCCTTGGAGGCTTTCAAGAAGAGACTGGCAGCTGCATCAGTAAGGGTGTAAGGTCTCCTGCTTGGGCAGGGGGTGGCCTAGATGACCTACAAGGTCTCTTCTGAGGCTAAAGTGTATGTAAGAAAAGGCCTCAGGAGTCACCTAGCTCCTCAGCTGTTTTCCACCCCAGGCTCCCAAACGGTTGTGCTTTTCACAGAACAGGCCCGGAAGGACCTGCAGCAGGAGATGGAGTCCAAGATGGTGGACAAGGGGGAAGTAGACCAACGGGAGGAGCAGCTGAAGGCCCTGAGCAGCCAGCTGGAGAGAGTGGAACAGCAGCTGAACTGGACTACCCTAGAGCTCAACAAAGAGAGGGCCAGAGGTGACAGCATGCTCCAGCACCAGGAGGTGAGAGGGGCCAGTGGTGGGGCAGAGGGGCTTCCCCCCTTCCTTTCCCCCAGGAAGTTAGACTGGGAAATGGAAGATAGAACAAGAAGCCTCTTTTGTCTTCCTGCCAAGAAAAGCAGGGGATGTGTCCAGAAAGCTTGCGGGAGGCTTAACCCTGTGAAAAGCTCTTTTAGCTTTCTTTCCTTTCTTCCTTCCTTCCTTCCTTCCTTCCTTCCTTCCTTCCTTCCTTCCTTTCTTTCTTTCTTTCTTTCTTTCTCTTTCTTTCTTTCTTTCTTTCTCTCTCTTTCTTTCCTTCCTTTCTCTTTCTTTCTTTCTTTTCTTTTTTCTTTTCTTTTTCTTCTTTCCTTCCTTCCTTTCCTTCCTTTTCTCTTTTTTTCTTTTCTGTCTTCAAATTTTATTGATTTTTTATTGATTACATTTCACAGTGCTTAATAAACACCATGTTGTCTGGGTATTTAATTCGCTTAACCATTAATCTCCATGCCTTTTCCCCAACCACTGGTAAAACAAGTTCCATGTTTGATAGTCTTTTGTGTCTTCTTTCTGCTTAATTTTGAATGTCAATCTCTTCATTTATGCACAGTCCAGTATCTTCTTAGTTATCTCTTCATCTCGTGGCGTTTCTTCATTTTTTTCCAATGTGGTGTGAATATAATCCTCGCTGTTGCGCTTTCTTGGAAGCTCACGGTCAGCCAGAAACCCTTAGCTGACCAGTTGAAGATGGGCATTATTTATTTTTTTAACTTTTACTGGCATTTCAGCGCCATCCTACGACCCTTCCATCTCTCTCTGCAGTCCCTCCAGGCCAAGCAACAGAATCTGATGCAGCAGCTGGACAGTCTGGACCAAGAATGCGAGCAGCTGAAGTCCACCGTGGCCGAAGAGGAAGATGACAAGCAGATGATGAGAGAGAGGCTGAAGGAGATCCAGGAAGAAAAGTGGGAGATGCAAGGCCGGCTGGAGGCCCAGAAGGTCTGGGGAAAGGCAGTGGGGTAGGAACTATGGTCGTAAGTTGGGCATTATACCTATACTGCAGGCTAACTCTGCCGACTGCCAGGAGTTCAATCCTGACCGGCTCAAGGTTGACTCAGCCTTCTGTCCTTCTGAGGTCGGTACAATGGGAAGAACCAGATTGCTTGGGGGCAAAATGCTGACTCTGTAAACCACTTAGAGAGGGCTGGAAAACCCTGTGAAGCGGTATATAAGTCTAATAAGTGCTATAGCTATAGCTTTGCTCTTCCTTTTCCCTTGTGTTCCTTCCTTCCTTCCTTCCTTCCCAGTGGTTAGAAGGCAAGTATTACAGGCTAACTCTGCCGACTGCCAGGAGTTCAGTCCTGACCAGTTCAAGACTGACTCAGCCTTCCATCCTTCCAAGATCAATAAAATGAGAACCCAGATTGTTGTGGGCAAGAGGCTGACTCTATAAACCACTTAGGGAGGGCAGTATATAATCCCAGCAGTATATAAATCCCAAGTGCTATTGCTTTTCCTTTCCTTTCCTTTCCTTTCCTTTCCTTTCCTTTCCTTTCCTTTTCCTTTTCCTTTTCCTTTTCCTTTTCCTTTTCCTTTCCCTTTCCCTTTCCCTTTCCTTTCCTTTCCTTGTGGTTAGAAGGCAGTATTGCAGGCTGACTCTGCTCACTGCCAGCAGTTCAGTCCTGACCGGCTCAAAGTCGACTCAGCCTTCCATTCTTCCGCGGTCGGTAAAACGAGGACCCAGGTTTTTTGGGGGTGGGGGCCAACATGCCGACTCCGTGAACCGCTTAGATAACTTCTGCAACGGCCGGTCAAGTCTAAATGCTCTCGCTCTCACTACCCTTTCCTCACGCCGCTCGCTAGTTCCGAGGCCAGGCTTAGTTTCCGTCTCCCCGTAGGACTTCTGCTGTAGAATTCAGAAAGCTTGCAAGGTGACCTGCACCGCTCTCTCCACCCAGAAGCTCACCGAGAAACTGAGGCAGGAGAAGCAGACCTTGGAGCAGTCTGCCTCCGAACTGCAGAGGACCATCTCGGAGCTGGGAGAGCTGATTCACGAGATGAAGGAGAAGGAGAAGCTTTTGGTCTTCTTCCCAGACCTTTACATCCCCGTCGAGACCAGGTTTGAAAGTAAGTCCCAGTGGGGGGAAGGAAGGGGGGGGGCTGAAGTGACTTGCCGATTTAAGCGCCGTGAATCTGGACCCCACCCACTCCCAACCAAAGTTCTCCCCGCGTGAGGTTTAATCTGGGCGATTAGCAAAAGCACAATTCTTTTAATTTCACCACCTATAAACAGATTGAGCCATAATTTCATAGTTTCAACCTTGAGCCGGTCAGGATCAAACTGTTGTCAGTGGGCAGAATTAGCCTGCAATACCGCCTTCTAACCACAATGAAAATAATATTAGTGAACAGGATTCATTTGTTTGTCCCTTTTCTTTTGTAAAAGTTGGAGAATTAAGTTAAAAATGGGTAAGGTAGGAAGTTGAATGTAGAAAATGAATAGATAATTATTGTCATATTTGCATGTAAAAGTGGTGATCTTGAATTATGTTGCACACCGAAAAGAGCTTTTAAATTTCTCTTTGTTTTGGAAAAATTGAATAAAACTTGTTTTTTTAAATAACAATAACAAAAGTACTTTTGAGATTATGCTTGTCTTGGAGTTACTGACAGGAATGGATGTTCCCTGGAATGCTGACATGTGGTTGGCTTTTTTGCAGTCTCCGGGAACGTCATGGAAGACATGGGGAAACAGCTGCAGGCCAACAACATCCGCATCAGCATTCTGGAGGAAGAGAACGCCCGTCTCCGAAATGCTATAGCCAAAATCAAAGAGCCGGCCCAGCAGGAGCCACAAAAGGTAGGTGGCAGTTCCCATGGCACCAGGGAAGGGGCAATCCAAGGGCACCAGGCCACTTGGACAGCAGAAAAGACCACTGGTCCCAATTCTATCCCAATTCCAGAGAAGTAGCCATCCAATCTCTTTCTTAAAAACCTCCAGCGACGGAGCTCCCACAGCTTCTGGTGGCAAGCAGTTCCACTGGTTAATCGTCTTGTTAGGAAGCTGCAGTGTCCCTGTGGCCACGATTTATAACACCATTTTGGGGGGGAGGGCTGAAAACCAGTGTTTAGTTCTGGTTTCCTACAAAATGTGTCTGTTGCTGGCAATGGATGTGCTTGTCACCATTCCAGCAACCCTCCACTCCAACCAAAAACTCTGAGACAGACGTTGCTCAAAAGTTCTCTTTTATTTGAGTAGTAAAGTGGCACAACTGGAGGAATCCCAAATCTGAAAATCCCAGACTTCCTTGCAATAAGTAAAAACTACAAATCCAACCCCCCTACACCACATGCCTGAATCTTCATCCGTCCCAACTGAAGACCTCCCCTCACATAGGTCCCTGTGGCCACTCCCAAATGGTCCTGGCCCCAACTCTGCATTGGATGCAGGACTCTCATCCAAGTCCTCCCCAGACTTCTGGACTGGTCCCCATTCTTCCCGACTGTCCGATTCCGCTGCCATCGAACCACAACACTTGGGACAGCCTCGTCCTCACACACACACACACACACACCAGCTTCTTCAAACATGCCAAGGGAGACGTGTCATCTCTGTCGGACGGCCCAGAGTTTCAACTCCAATTCCTCCTTACCAGGCTCCAATAGGGCCCACAACACTGTTCTCCATCATCACCCAGTGTTCTGACCCACACCCTTTTTCAACAAATCAAACACAATGCAAAAGAAACTCTGTAATGCTTTTACAAAATAATTAAGCACAAGCCTTGCCAAGCTGTGCCAGACTTGCCAAAAGATAACCGTTAAGAAATAATTTTGCAAAATAAGAATCTTCAAATATAAATTCAGGATACTGGAATGTCCACAAGGCTGAGTTTCAAAACATCTTTGCTTCCTGCAAAGAACGTCGTCCGATTCATAGCTGGCTTTTAACTCTTAAGGGAGGGGCCATTACCTTGCAGCCTTACTCCCGAGTCGCCTGTGCTGCTGTAATTGTTCTTTCCTCCAAGTAATCCTTTGTACATGTGCACTTGGCACAGGCTCCTCGGGAACCTCCTCATTGCTGCTGCCAGCCCCCACAATTTCGGAAGGCAGCACTCCACTCCCTAATGGTCCTGGCCCCTCATCTCAGTTCTCGCTCTCCTCAGCCGTCCACACCTGCTGCCGGCTAAACACAACACCCAGAAGCATCCATCGCCACTCTGTGCATAGCGTCAACAGTAATGCCCTTCCTTCCGTCTCTTAGGATACTGACACCTAATAGGGAATTCCTCTCTCTGTAGTTTGTCCTTCCAACCCAGCTGTGGATCCGGTCGGCCGAAAAAACGGGGCCTCAAGACAGCGTGATGGCGCCTCCCGTGGGGTGAGTGGGCTGGTCCCAAAGGGATCCATCCATTCAGGGGTGGGATTCAAAAATTCCAGCAACCGGTTTGCTGCCCGGTTGCTAGCTGGGTGTGGTCATGGTAGGCATGGCCTACCGGAATGTCCTGTTTCTGGCTTCTGGTGGGCCTCCACAGCCTGGGGGAGGCTGTTTTTGCCCTTCCAAGGGTCTGGAGGCTCCCCCCTGGCCACTGGGAGAGCAAAAACAGCCTCCCCCGAGCCCTGGAGGCCCTCCGGAAGCAGTTTTTGCACCCTCTCCAAGCCTCTCTGCGGGCTCTGCACCTCCCTCACATCCAAAACGGGCCAAATGAGGACTCTTGGGAGGGGAGGGGCAGGGCGGGGCCAGCCAAGGATGGGATTTGGCAGTTCTCCAAACCGGCCGTAAATGTTAGCTATGGGTTCTCCTACACCGAATGAACCCACGGCAACCCACCCCCGAATCCGTTTTGGAGATCGGTTTGAAATGTGGGTGACGGGCTTCTCTGAAGCACTGGCTTCTCCGATGGCTCCTTTTTGCAGGTACCCTGCAGCATCTGGCGTTCAGGGACAGATTTCCAGGCCTCCGACAAACAGCGGCCCCACGACAAGTGCCTCGCGACACAGACCTCCCAACCACCCCGTGTCCTACACTTCTGCCCCCCATTGGAGTTCCAGCAACCAGCTGGCCAAGGCCCCCTTGGGCCCCGCTCCCTTCAACCTTTTCTACAAGGAGACAGTAAGCAGCCCTTACGGCCAGGTCAAAGGGAAGGGCCGCCAGCCCCCGCCAGGCCACTGTACCCGCAACCACCAGAAATAAAAGAGAAGCGCACCCAAGGAGGGCTCCAGGAGCGTCACTGGGGGTGGGTGGGGGTGTCTAGGACAGTGGTGGGATTCAACCAGTGTAACCACCGGTTGGATGAGTGCGCGAGTTGAAAACCGACTATTTTTAGCTCTAATACTTTAACTTCTACAGCAGCTCCGGTGAGTAGCTGAGGCGCAGCAACACACAAGAATAAAGGACAGATTAGGGCAGGGCAGGGGTGGATGAGGCCAAATTACCCCCAGGACCCGTGATGGCAAACCTATGGCATGCAGAGCCCTCTCTGTGGGCCCATGAGCCGTTGCCCCAACTCAGCTCCACCATGCATTTGCATGTACCTCCTGCCAACCAGCTGATTTTCAGGTCTCTGTCGTGCATGGGGGGGGCAGGGGGCATGCAAGGGGTGGCACGCATGGGCAGAGGATGTGTATGCATGCATGGGAGGGTGCAGCACATGCACAGGGATGTGTGGGGGTGCACATTGCAATTTGGAAGTGCATGCGCGTGCTTTGGGCACTGTGTCAAAAAGATTAGCCTTCACTGTCTGGAACTACCACTTCAAACCGGCTGAATCTCACCCCGGTCTCAGAAGTGCAGGGCGAGGGGTTGGTAGGAGGGGAAACGGGTGGGATTCAAATTTTTAAAGAACCAGTTCTGTGGGCGTGGCTGTCGGTGGGTGTGACTTAGTGGTCATGTGACTGGCTGGGCGTGGCTAACTCAACTTCACTCACATCGAGGCACGCATCTCCTCGCCTGGCCTCTTATGACTGTGAGGATGCTGCAACAGTCATAAGTGTGAAAAATGGTCATAAGTCACTTTTTTCAGTGCCACTGTAACTTTGAATGGTCCCTCCACACAAGCAAAATACCAGCAAAGGAAGGGAAAAAAACTCGAGAAGTTCCTGAGACAGGAAGTCTAGTCCTGCCAAGAATGTAATAAGGGTTAACGGAGAGGCAGTTTCTGTAAGCAACACCAGAATGTTTCCTTCCTGCCTTCCTTACAGGATTAGCCCAATAATTTCTTCTAACAACCGGTTCTCTGAACTGCTTAGAATATTAACAACCAGTTCTAGCGAATAGTTGCAAACTGGTAAAATCCCACCCGAGGGGAAACCCAACACTGGATGATCCCTGGCCGGAAGCTGGCTTAAGAAATCACCTGCCGCTCCTCGACTTAATATAGTCATAAACTTTGGGATGGGAACTTCTCGAGCTGGTTTTCGCTCTTTTAACTCGGCTGTCAGGCAAGTCGGGGAGAGCAGGGGTCTGGATCGAGGCCTCTGCATTCCAGCAGGAGTCTCCACCCTGGCTTTCTTTGCAGGTATGCCATCTTTTCAGGGGGTTCCCATGTGGGAAATTGGGGGGGAACGAAATACAGCTGCTTGTATTTGTGCTCCAGATGAGAATCGTCAGGAGCAGTAACAACTGCGGAAAGGGAATGGATTTCTTCCTGAAATGTATGGTTTCTACACCGTTGTAAGAGGGATGGCAGGGTAGGGTGAAACAGAAAGACCCCTTGTAAGACCCCCAAAGGTGCATTTCTTTTTCAAGAGGAAACTGGACTTCCTGGTTTTTCTTTGAAGACGTTTTGCTTCTCATTCAAGAAGCTTCTTCAGCTCTGATTTGGATGGTGGGGAATGGAAGGATTGATCCTCCTTGCAGACAGCTGGTCATTTGCATCCCTTTTAGAGAGGCGTTGAGGCCACTTGGTGGTTTGTCTGTGTCCTCAAGAGTCGCCTGCGTGGTGCCAAAGGGGGTGGAACCTTCTTGGAACTGCTGAAAGGACTGTTGTAGCCTGGAAATAGATGTCATATCCCTCCCTGAGGGCTGTTCAATTTGGACATGGATGGCCTCTTCAACCCCGAGGACACAAACCTCCAAGTGGCCTCAACGCTGGTCTAAAAATGCAAATGACCAGCTGTCTGCAAAGAATATAATTCAGTTCATTAGACTATACATACCCAATTCCTACATCCTTTCTTCCTGCTTTAGACTCCAGCCCTCTAATCATTTTTGTTCCTCTATTCATCTTTGCTGCACTTCGAGTCTCAACGTCATTTTTGTATTGCGGTGACCAAAACTGGATGTGGTATTCCCAGTGTGGTCTTACCAAAGCAATATAAAAGAGGTAATAAAACTTCCTGTGGCTTTGATACTACCCTTCTGCGGATGCAGATCAGACCACAAAATTGAAAAATATAAAGGGGCTGCCCCAGAGAAGAAGAGGTCAACTTATTCTTAAAACACCTGAAAGCAGGACAAGAAGCAAAGAGTGGAAACTAATCAAGGAGAGAAGCAACCTGGAACTCAGGAGGAATTTCCTCACAGGGAGAACAATTAACCAGTGGAACTGCTTGCCACCAGGAGTTATGGCTGCTCCATCACTGAAGGTTTTAAAGCAACTGGCCAGTCTGGAATGGTATAGGCCCGTGACGGCAAACCAGTGGCACGCAGAGCCATTTGTGCGGCACACGAACCCCAGGCAAACTTACCTCACTGCACATGCGCGCGCCTCACAGCTGATTTTTGGCCAGTTTGAGGCATTTCTCAGCCTCCCAGAGGCTTCAAAAAAGCCTCTGCAGGCTTTGCAGGCCGAATAATAGGCCCATTCCATCACTTCCTGTCATACTGGAAGTGATGAAATGGGCCTATTATTTGGCTTGCAGAGGCTTTTTTCAAGCTTCTGGGGAAGCCAAAAAAGGCCTCAAACCAGCCAAAAATCAGCTGTGAGGTACAGTGCAGGTAAGGGGGCATGGTGGGGGCGGCATGGGGAATTGTGTGCGCATATGCAGGGGGCATAGTGGGGCATGCATTGCCTTCTGGGAACTGGCATGTGAGCACACTAGCGCACAATATTTGGCATAAGAACCCAAAAAGGTTAACCACCACTGGTATATGGCAGCCGGTTGGACTAGACAACCTCCAAGGTCCCTTTCCTACTCTGTAATTCTGCAAAAAGAGGAGGAAATGTCTGGACAAGGAAAGAACAGGACAAGAAAAAAGGACCACTGGCACTTACTTCAGTTTGCTAGAATTATTTTTAATTAGGGCAAGGGGCTTATAAACCTCCCAACAAAGTCTGCAATATCTCAGTCCTTTCTGAGATGTCATCCCAGGACCTCCACAGCCCTTGCTCAAATAAGTTAG
This sequence comes from Laticauda laticaudata, assembly GCA_004320025.1. Classification (NCBI taxonomy): domain Eukaryota; kingdom Metazoa; phylum Chordata; class Lepidosauria; order Squamata; family Elapidae; genus Laticauda; species Laticauda laticaudata. The sequence continues at coordinate 33,124 of BHFT01053951.1, forward strand.
TATAAATAAGGAAGCATTTCAAACCTCCATCCCCATCCCGTCCCACCGGTTAAAATCTCATTTTTCCTTTGCAAATGTTCCCCCCCCCCCAAAAAAAAGAGGGGGTTTGTCGGAAGCTTCACGTGTNTTTTCCTTTGCAAATGTTCCCCCCCCCCCAAAAAAAGAGGGGGTTTGTCGGAAGCTTCACGTGTTGTCAGCCCTTGTCTTCGTTCCCCTAACAAAATGAAGACCCCAAGGTGGGTTCCCAAAAGGGCTGGTTCCCCCCCAGGTCAGATCCAAGCTGCACAAAATGTCTGGCGAGCACACACTGAAAAGGGAGTGGATTTCAGTCCGGGGGTGGCAGGAGAGGATGCACAAACGAAGCCAGAAGGAATGATGAAGAACACATTATTTACACCTGCTACTGTAGTTCCTGTCCTGGTGGGGCCCAGAGCATAGACAGCATAGCTGCTTCTCCGCTCAAAGCAACCCCAGAAACGGTCCAAAACTCAAGGGAAACGTTTCTCAAGCTTTGTGGGCTTTTAAGGATTCTGGGAGAGATGGCTGGGGAATTCTGGGAATTGGAAGTCCGTATGTCTTAAAAGCTGCCAAACTTGAGAAATGTTGCTCTCTATAGGATGGCTTCTTGGAAAGATGCTCTCTTCCTTTGGAGGGCAGGAAGGAGAGGGTCTTGCTACCTGTCTCAGCAACAGTTTCCTGGAAGGAAGACAAAAGAAGAAGAAGAAGAAAAGGATTTTTTGTGTTAGAAGGGCAGGAAGCCCTTCTAGGGTTGGCCAGAAAAGTATTGGATCTGTCTGGTCATTGGCCATAACATCTGTGTTGTCCTACAAATCCCAGTGCTTTTTATTGCTGATTTTAGCCCTTGGTTGGCCACCTAAATCAACAAACATTTCAGGATGCAAGACTGATAGAAAAGAGCTTCAAAATTTGGAGCCAAACCCAAGAACTCCTGGGGTAGCCCAAAGGTTTTCTTGAAGCATGCAGAGTGCTATCTGAGCCAGCAGCTGCACATCTGGCAGTGAAGCCTGCCACTCCCAACTCCAGGCACTTCCACAACTGTACTCTTGATGGTAAGGTAAAGGTAAAGGTTCCCCTAGACGTGCTCATCACTTCTGGCTCTAGGGGACGGTGCTCATCTCCGCTGCAAAGCCAAAGAGCCAGCACTGTCCGAAGACGTCCTCGTCGTCAGGACTAAACACCGAAGGCGCACGGAACGCTGTTACTTTCCCACCAAAGGGGTCCCTATTTTTCTAGTTGCATTTTTTTACCTCCTTTCGAACTGCCAGGTTGGCAGAAACTGGGACAAGCAACGGGAGCTCCCTCCGTTACGCAGTGCTAGGGATTCAAACCGCTGAACTGCCGACCTTTCGGATCAACAAGCTCAGCATCTTAGCCGCTGAGCCACCGCATCCAGAGTGGCTAAGCACTTAGTTAGAGTTAGACCAAGGTCAATGGGATTCAAGGGAAGTTGGGAGTTGGTTCCTTGGTGATTACGTTGGGATTCTAGGCTGATACCTCTTTTAACTCTGTCTCCAGGTTCTGCCATTCCTTCTCTTACACATTAAGTTCAGTTTACTTTATTGATTAGCCCTGGGGCCACATCAAAGTGCAGAGTTCCAGACACAAATTATTACTAAACTCTGATAAAACAATTTAAAATGCAATTGAATAAAATACAATTTAAAAGAAATTGGAATAAAATACGATTAAAAATGAAAATTTACAGATTGGCAGAAGCTGGAACAAGGAATGGGAGCTCACTCCGTGATGCGGTGCTAGGGATTCGAACCGCTGAACTGCTGACCTTTTCTGATCGACAAGCTCAGCGTCTTAGCCACGGAGCCAGATGTTGGGGGAACTGCAAAACAACTCGAAAATCGCGCTTGCTTGCTTGTTCACTAACTCTCACCTGGGGTCTTGCAGGCCAGTGCTTCCCAGGCCGAGCAGTTTGAAAGATGGTTGGGGCTTCAATTCCCAGAATTCTGAGCACCTGCTGGATGGTGGGAGGAATTCTGGGAGTTGAAGTCCACGCCACTTGGCTTGAGTTACCCAGGTTTAAAACAAGCAAACAGACATGAAAGCAAACATTTCTCACATCTTGACCAAATTAATATACCCATGTATTACTCCGCTTCTGCCTCTGCATTTTGGAAAGCAAGGCGGGCTCTTACCGAGAACATTGTGTTTACAGAGCGGGCAAGTCTGTTGCAAGAGAAGCCAGGTGTCTACGCAGTCCCGGTGAAATTCGTGCAGGCAGGGTAGGATCCGGAGACACTGTTGGGGCAAGTCAAGATCTCCTCAGGAGTTGCAGGAGGGTCCACCTAATGTCAACTCATAAAATATTTCTATGGTCGTTTTAGAGTTGCCAACAGAAAGGGAGGGGGGAAAGAGCAGTACGGCAGCTTGGAAATAAAAACTGCATTCCATACATGTTTTCAAAGATAATAACTAGGTGACTGAAGTTTTTGCTTTGCAAAAATCTAACTGGAGAACGTGATTGATGACTCTGGGCTATGGATGTATCCCATTGGAGAATATGAATTACAATACGCCCAGAGGGTGGAGGGGAAAACCAGGGTAAGGGTGACAATGAATTAAGTGCATTTAGAAGCAAAAGGCGGATGTGCATTGGAGGAATTGGCCGCAGCTACGATTCTTATCCCGAGTCTTACCTGATTCTTCTGAAACTGGTCCAGGCAGATGGCACAGCTGTCAATCTCGTGCGCACACCTGTGGGGTGCCCTGCCGGGCTGGTAACGCCGGGTTTTCAAGGCCAGCAGCTTCTGGGCAATGTGTTGCTTGAGATCCAGCTGCAAGAGGGAAGATTACTATTAGGCCAATCGACAGGACTCTGCAAGAGTGAGGGATTACAGAAGGAACAGATGAGATATCCAGCCCTTGCTTATCGATGGAGACCGAGGGGAGCAAGTGGGCAGTTTTCAGTTTCTGGGTGTTGCCCTAAAAGAGGACCTAACCTGGGGGGCTCACATTGCAATCCTGGTCAAAGGGGCCCAGCAGAGATTATACCACCTGAGACTTCTCAGGAAACAACAACTGAATGGAAAACTGCTGTTGACCTGCTGCTGCTGCACCAGAGAGAGTATCTTAACTTACTGCACCTGTGTCTGGTTTGCCAATTGCACCGTGGCAGATAGGAAGGCACTCCAGAGGTGTGCATGGTCATGGCCCTCAGAGGATCCTGGGTTGCCCCTCTCCCTCTCTTGAGAGGCTTTATAGCTCCCGCTGCCTTAAGAAAGTTCAAAATATCTCAAAAGATCCATCTTCTGGGAACCCCTTTTTTTGAACGATTCCATCTGGCAGATGTACAGGATAATAATACAAGCAAGCAGATAAGCTAAAAACAGCTTCTCTCCCAGGGCAGTAGCTCTTTTGAATTCTGCTGAAGTGGCAGTGTTTGGTGGTGGTGTCAGGGTTTTCAATTTCGAATATAGTATAGTGTGTGTTTGTGTTTATTTTCATGCGGTCATGATGTGCACTGAAGATGGTGTTTGATTTCATTGCACGGGGTGCAATGACAATAAAGTAAACTAAATTAAACTTTAGAGCTCCCTGCCTTAATAAAGTTCAAAACTTTCTTATTAAAGATCCATCCCATCCTGGGCACCCTTTTTTTTGAACTATTACCATCTGGCAGCCGGTACAGAATAATATAAAAACAAGGACAAATAGGCTGAAAAAAAGCTTCTATTCAGGGCAGCAACTCTGTTGAATTCTACTGTTATAGTGCAATATGAATGCAACATTTGGGGTTCTCAATTCAATGTGTGGAGTGTGAGGATGGGTATTGTGTGTTCATTGTGTATGGTTAAATGTACATCGAAGTGGCATTTTACATTGTATTGAGTGCAGCATGACAATAAAGTAAAAGTAAGGTAAAAGTAAAGTTAAGTAAAGGTTAAGTTAAAGTGAAGGTTAGTAAAGTATAAGTAAAGTAAAGTAAAAAGTAAAGTAAGAAGTAAAGTAAGAGTAAAGTACCAAGTAAAGAAAAGTACAAAAGTAAAGTAAAAGTAAGTAAAGTTAAAAGTAAAATAATATAAAGTAAAAGTAAAGTAAAAGTAAAGTAAAAGTAAAGTAAAAGTAAAGTAAAAGTAAAGTAAAGCTACACCCGAGGCCAAGAGCCCACCTCAGATTCTTGGTCCAACTGGCTGTGCCGGGATTGTCGTTGTGCCTGCACAATCACACCTGTGCACAGGAGCAACGCGATGAGCAGGATGGCATTCCATAGCTGCTGGAGGTATTTCTGCCAACGGAGACCCACCCCAAAAGGAACACCCGTCACTCTGAGTTGATGAGTGGGTACAACCTGCTTACTCAGGTCTAGTAAAAAAACACAAAAAACTAGCAGACGCTTTTTGCACAACTTGTGAATCTGAATTCGTTTTAGATGCATTGGTCTTTTTTTTTCCTTGGGCTCAGCAAGCAGCGGGAATTTAGCTCCTTTAGCGAACTGCATTTTATTTTATTTTTCACTTCCCTGTGGGAGTCAGGGTCAGCATCAAGGCAACCTGGGAGTTCCGAGGAGGAAGAGGGAATGGAGCTGTCAGAAAGAGAGAGACAGAGGCGGACCCTGGGCTGTCCATCAGCCCTCAGATGGGGAGTCAACAGCCCCCAGGTCTGGAGGTGGCTGATGAGGAAGAGGAGGAACAGCCGGGTACGGTGCCTGAGTGCAGATGCACTGAAGGCGGAGGAGAGGAGAGCAGTGGAAATCTATGGGCTGGTCCTTGGGACAGAAAAGCCACCGCTGCTAGCGAAGCCCCAGCTAGGGATAAAAGGCAGGGGGTCAGAGATGAATAGGTATGGCAAACAATTATTAATCTCCCTGCTGGACAGATTTGTTAGCCTGCAGTGAGAGAGAAACTTTGGCCGGAGCTGCCAATATTCCTAATAAAGGAATCTTCGAATTATCTTTAGAGGGTTTGTCATGTTTGGGGAGCTGGGTCAGAACACAACCACTTTATAAATTGGGCAGCCAAAACAATTTACTATAGATACCCTTCAACTTAACAACCATTTATCTAGTGACCGTTCAAAATTACAACGACACTGAAAAGAAGGCAGATGATGACCAATCCTCGCACTTACAACTATCGTCACATCCCCTGGTCTGGTGATTAAAATTTGGGCAATGGTTTGCAGCATCCTGAAATCACGTGATTGTCATTTATGATTATTTTCCCCAGCCGGCTTCCAACAAACGAAGCCAACAAGGCAAGCCAGATTCGCTTAAAAGACCAGCCAATCCACTGAACAACCGCTTGCGATTTGTTCAGCAACAGTGGCAATCGCTGGTTGCAAAAAACTGGATGCAATCTCATAACTGCGTGGGTCGTAAGCAGGCCTACCTGTACTCTGCTATTATTACCTGCTTTGATGACCCGGGGCGTGGCACAAAAGCAAAAAAGTCACAAAAAAAGGTAAAGTCCCTTTAACACCTCCAACTTGGCCCCCAATGTCCAGTTATCATTGGCTGCAGAAAAAATTCCCCCAAAAACAGTTTTCAAAAGGAAGAAATTGCATCCGAACTCAAAGTACATATAAATTAAACACCAACACAAACCAGACTGCAGCAATTCACAAAACGGCATGATTAAGGGATTGAAGACATCAAAAGGTAACAAAATACACACAACTGGGAGGACGCTAGAACTCAGAGAAGACTTGAGAAACCAGAATAATTTCACGCTGTACTTCCAGCAACTTTGCCATGCGCAGTTTGCCCTTTTAAACAGTCTTCCCAGCTGCAGCCAATGAAGGGGATCAGGGCNCTTCCAGCAACTTTGCCATGCGCAGTTTGCCCTTTTAAACAGTCTTCCCAGCTGCAGCCAATGAAGGGGATCAGGGCCCTTTCCTCCCCTATAAACCATGCAACTCATGTTGCTTCCTTCTCTGTTCCTGCGTGCCCTAGGAGGAAGAGGGGGTGGGCCTGGGTCTTCCTCTGACTGCCCAGCTGGCCTGTGCCCTTCCCCAGTTTCCTCCACAGCCACAGGAGCCACACTCCCGCTCCCTGTCAGCTGTTCCACCTCTCCCTCAGAATCAGAGTCCAACAAGGGCATGACACCTGTAGCCTTCAGAATGTTCTTCTCGTGACCCGCAGGGACCTATGAATCAACACATTTCAAACAAAACATCTGGCTCGTCACCCACCTGGACCTTGGAGTTGTTTTCGCCCGTGCAGATCACACCCTGCCACTCGGCATACATGCCACCCCGCGAGAGGCCACACGTGGACCACAGGGTGAGGGTTACCCCCTTGGAAGAGGAAAAAGGGAGAAGGACTGTGGTTAGGCTACAACCAGGGATAAGAGACAATGAAGCCGATGGGGTTTCAAAATCACACACCACGCCACACAAATAGCAAGAGTTGACAGAATAACAACAGCTGGAAGGGAACCTGGAGGTCTTCCAGTCCAACCCCTGCTTGCTCAAACAGGAGACCCTTCAAATTTCTAGGTTCTATCCTCTCACAAGACCTAAAATGGAGGCACCCACAGCTTCTGGTGGCAAGCAGTTCCACTGGCTAACTGTCCTTGCTGTGGGGGAAGTTTCCAGTCTCTTCTTTGAAAGCCTCCAGGGAAGGAGGCACCCACTATTACTGGAGGCAAAGCCACTGGGTTAAATGTTCTCTCACTCAGGAGATTTCTCCCTGGCTCTGGGCGGATCCTCTCCATGAGAAAGAGCTGAAGGATCAGACAGGAACTATGAAATGGGTCCTAACTGGGAAGGCAGATACTGGCCAGGATGGGGGCCACCGAGACTGGCACTTGGCCCAGCCTGGCATGGAGATGCAACCAAAAACTTTTGACTGTTGTGCCAGGAGTCGCTAAAGGGGCTTTCCTGGAAGACTGAGAGTCAGAAGAGGAAAGCTCGGGGCACAAAGCTGCAGCAGCAAACTATGGTGTGTGTGTGTGTGTGTGTGTTTGTGAATCCTTATGAAAGTGCCACACAACAGTTTTCAATGAATGCCCCCCCCCGGCCAGGCTTCCCTGCCCAGGAATGTACCACCTCCCTCTGCCCTCGCCAGCCACATACCATGTTCTCCAACAGCCCTGCTTGATATGTGATCTTTGCTGTGGCCCGAAGACCTCTGTAAAAAACGAGGGAGAGGGAAGAATGAGTAACAGAGGTGGAAGGGACCTTGGAGGTCTTCTAGTCCAACCCCCCTTCTCAGACAGAAGACCCCATACCAGTTCAGACAAAGAGTTATCCAATCTCTTCTTAAGAACTTCCAGTGTTGGGAGCATTCACAACTTCTAAAGACAATTTGTTCCACTGCTTAACTGTTCTCACTGTCAGGAAATTCCTCCTGATTTCTCAGTTGTTTCTCTCCTTGATTAGTTTCCATTCATTGTTTCTTGTCCTGCCTTCAAGTGCTTTGGAAAATAGCTTGTCTCCCTCCTCTTTGTGGCAGCCCCACAAATATTGGAAGACTGCTATCATATCACCCCCTGATCCGTAAAGGTTCCAACTTTTAACATAGTTCTCAACTCATAAAATATTTCTATGGTCTTTTTAGAGTTGCCAACAGACAGGGAGGGGGGAGCAGTCGGCAGCTTACATCCCATAAATGTTTTCAAAGGTGGTTTCTAGGTGACGGAAGTTTTTTGCCGCGCACAATTTTAACTGGAGAGCCTGATTGATGACTCTGGGCTATGGAGGTGTCCCATTGGAGAATATGAATTATGATACACCCAGGAGGATGGAGGCAAAACCAGGGTCAAGGGTGACAATGAATGATGTGTCTCAGAGTCGGCTACACCCAGGCAGCACCGGCATGTCTACTCCCAATAAATCTTAAGTTTTGGAACTTCAGCTTGAGACTCGTGATTTAAATGGGGATAACTGCCGGAGCCCTTACAATAGGTGGACTTCAGCTCCCAGAATACCCCTGCAGGAATTCACTGATGGTCCTCAAACTTACAACCACTGTAGCCTCCCTCCAGTCACGTGATCAAAATCCAGGCGCTTGGCCACTGGTATTAATGACAATGGCTGTATTCGTGTGATTCCCTGTTTGTGACTTTCCCGACAAGGAATTCTGGGAGTTGAAGTCCATAAGTCTTAATAGTTGCCCAAGTTTGGAGATTTCTGCTGTATATAGTTAATTGTTTTGGGATTATTATTTTTTTTTGGAAGAAACGTGATCAGGGACTTATTTTTTTTTAATGCAGATTGTCGGGGCTCCGGTAGTTACCTCCATTTAAATCATGAGTCTGTAGCCGAATTTTCAAAACTTACAAGATTTATTAGGAGTAAATGTGCTGGCACTGCCTGGGTGCAGCTGACTCTGAGACACATCATTCATTGTCACCCTTGACCCTGATTTGCCCCACACACCCCTGGATGTGTGGTAATTCATCGTCTCCAATGGGACACATCCATTGCCCAGAGTCATCAATCACGTTCTTCAGTTAGAATTTTGCAAGGCAGAAACTTCAGCCACCCAGTTACTATCTTTGAAAAACTATTTATGGAATGCACTTTTGGTTTCCAAGCTGCCTCACTGCTCCCCCCTCCCTTTCCGTTGGCAACTCTAAAAAGGCCACATAAATATTTTATGAGTTGACACAGATTTTCAGAAGCCTTCAGGGAAAAATTAAGACTTCACCGACAGGCTCCAGTCTTTCCCCCACTGGTACCCAGCAAGCTCACCGTAGCAGTGCCCCGAGGAGTTTGGTTACGTTTTCCGAGGTCTGAACAATCACCACGGGCTTCGAAAGGACCTGGGAGACGTCCAGCTGTAGCAGGGAGAAGGCAAGGAAGAGACCATAGGTTGGGGGGGTGAGGACAGGGGGCTCCAGCCCCTCTCCAGCATCCTCAAAAGCCTCCATCCTTAGGATTTTTTTTATTAAAAGAGTGGCTGCACTAAAAATTAGAAGAGACTAAAAAAAAATTAGAAATAGGGGGGATATTGTTATAACTATTTTTATTCAACATGTTTACAGTGAATGTTAGAGGATAAGATCAGATTTTGAAAGAGGATCTTTGCTCAATAATAATGCTATTACTATTAGAAGGATGTAGCAAATCATCTATATGTATAAAAGCGAAAGACCGCTCATGCATCATCATAAAATCTCCAGAATCGTAAAACTTGAAATTCGGCACATATGTTCCTCTTGGCTTCTAGGGGTTCACGAAGAAAGGATTTTTCAAAATGACCATCAGAACATTTAGAGTATTTCCATTATTATTATTATTATTATTATTATTATTATTATTATTATTATTATTATTATTATTATTCGCTTCTGATGTGAAGGAGTTCTACTCCCCCTCGCCGCCTGAAAAAGAAATCCTTTTCCAAATGCAAAATACAAGCAGAAGAGTTTCAGTTTAGTTTCACAGCACCAAGAACCCTTTAGTATAGAACAGTTGAGCTAAAGCCACACCAGGCTCCTTGCTGTCTCCTTCTTGCTCACACAGCAAATACTGGTTCAGTTTCCAAACAGCTCTCAACTCTCTCACACACACTGACAGGACGTTAGCGCAGTTGAATACCGATGGATACTGGTAGGCCTTATTATCCCCCCTACCTATTTTCCTCCCCAAAACTAAGCCCACCACATAGTTTCGTAGTGAAGCACGGTTATCCACGCTAGTATTGAATAATTGAAAAACAAAGGATTATATGCTAATACCGATAGGTATAACATTAGATTTTGTAAGATTAATGGGATAGTTTTATCGTGCATCAATACTATTTTTGTATCAAAACGAATGATGCTCAAATGACCCTACACTGCCCATGAATGATATGATGTATGTTTAAAAATAAAAATAAAAACTTCACCCAAAATGAGAGAGAGAGAGAGAGAGAGAGGAAGGGAGGGAGGAGGAGAGAAAGAGAATGAGAATATGCATCCTTACCTCTCGGATTCTGTTCTGGTTCAGAGCAAGGATGAGCAGGGCTGAAGCACCCAAAACAAGGGCCCGCTTCATCTGCAGGAAGAAAAACCCACCAAGGAATTAGGAACCAGGAACAGGACAGTGGCCTTGGTCCTGAGTTAATTCCCAACCATTATTTCTTGTCCTGCCCTCTGGTGCTTTGGAGAGTAACAAGGTTACTTGGAGGTCTTCCAGTCCAACCCCCCCCACCCCCCCGNAACCCCCCCCCCCCCCCCGGTCTTCTCTGCACTCTTTCCAGAGTCTCAACATCCTTTTTAATAACATGATATAATACATAAATACCGTGATCATCATAAAACATCTGCGAGATGGGATTTTCATCTATCTGTTTATTGGTTTCAGTCAGCCTGCCAGGAGAAAGTTAATGAAACTCCCACTAAAATCTCTGTCTATTCCAGGGGTCCCCAGCCGAGGTGGGTATTCAGCCGGTTCGGACCGGTTCTGCAGAATGGGTAGCGGAAACTTTGAGTAGTTCGGAGAACCGGCCAATCCCGCCTCTGACTGGCCCCGCCAACCCCGTCTCTTCTCTGCCTCCCATTGAGTCCCAACTGATCGGCTGGGTCTCCTTCGGTTGCCCTGCATGGGAGAACGGAGCTGGAAAGCAGGTTAGTGGGGTGGGAAGGGAATGGAGATTTTGCAGTATATCTTTCCCTGCCACGCCCACCAAGCCACACCCACCAAGCCACGCCCAGAGCTGATAGGCTGGGTTTTTTGGGGTTGCCCTGCACGGGAGAATGGAGCTGGAAAGCAGGTTGGTGGGGTGGGGAGGGAATAGGGATTTTGCAGTATCCTTTCCCTGCCATACCCACCAAGCCACGCCCACAGAACCGGTAGTAAAAAAAACCTGAATCCCACCACTAGTCCCCAACCTTGAAGCCCCATCCATGGGATGTAGGCAGCACCCAAAATCACGCCCACTCCAGTCCGTGGAAAGAACGGTCCCCAAGGAACCAGTCCCTGGTGCCCCAAAGGTTGGTGTATGTGTGTCTATCTGGTCTGTCTATCCCCCTTGCAAGATGGAGGTTTTAAGAGAGAAACAAGCAGGTGGAACGCAGGTGAAGGGGAGAGCAGTACCTTATCCACCACCGNGGTGCCCCAAAGGTTGGTGTGTGTGTGTCCATCTGGTCTGTCTATCCCCCTTGCAAGATGGAGGTTTTAAGAGAGAAACAAGCAGGTGGAACACAGGTGAAGGGGAGAGCAGTACCTTATCCACCACCGTGCTGGCAAAAGACTCCTCTTTGTGGCCCTTGGGGGCCTCCGTTTGCTCCTCCTCCACCGGAACCACCCCGATCCAGGTGTCCTCATCGTCCAGCCTTGGGTCAGTGTCATTCACCTGGGGAGAGAAGGGAAGGCAACTGTTCTGACTCACACCCCTTGCCGACAAATCAAACGCAATCCAAAAGGAACAGAAACTTTGTAATGCTTTTCCCAAATAATGAGCTGTGATAAGCACAAGCCTTGCCAAATTGAGCAAGACTGATAAAAGGTATCAGACAAGAAATAATTTGCAATACAAGAATCTTCAAATACAAACTCAGGATACTCGAATGTCCACGAGGCTGAGTTTCAAAACGTCTTTGCCTTCTGCAAAGAACGTTCGCTTCACAACTGACTTTTATCTTCTTGAAGGAGGGGCCATTAAATTGCAGCCTGACTCCCATGTTGTTATAACTATTCTTTCCCACGAGCAATCCTGCGTGCATGCGCACTTGGCACAGGCTCCTCGGGAACCTCCTCATCACTGCTGCCAGCCCCCGCAATCTCTGAAGGCAGCAGCCCACCCCGTAATGGTCCTGGCCCCTTATCTGAGTTCTCGCTCTCCTCAGCCATCCACACCTTGCTGCCAGCTAACCACAACAGCAACATGGCCCCGGTTTGCTCCCTGGAAGCCCAGGGCCTCGGCTTCCAGTGCCTGCTTTCCAACCGAAGGCGCCCGGAACGAGCCCCCACGACATCGTGCGCATGGGAGGAGTTTTATTTATACCTTAACGAACCTATTTGCCCCAATTCTAAGCCAGAATTGCTCTGGCTTAGGATGGTGGTCATTAAGGGAAGTGCGCTGGATATTACAACCTATTTGTACCCCGGTTAAATGAATTGTGGCAGTGAAGTCGTTAAATGAATCTGGCTTACACAGACACACATCGACTTTGCTTGTTGGAAGCCCAGTGGGAAGGGAGCCTGGCCCTGGGATGCTGTTGCTGTCATAAGTACAGGTAATCCTCAATTTATGGCCACAAGTAAGCCTGTTTATTTTGCTAAGTGAAACATTTGCAAAATTGGCTTCTGGCTGACCTGCCCATCTTTCCCTCCCCCCATCCCTGGAGCACCAAGAGGCCCCTCCCCAAAGAGCCCCTCAACCACCTGGTGCAGAAGAAGGTTGACCCCCCCAGGTAGCCTCTCGTTTTCCTGCTTCGTCTATGTAGTTAGCATTATTCATTACAGTGCTGGTTTCTCTGACGTGGGGTTTGTATTTCTTGCCGCTTCTGCAGGTCCCAGGAGCTCTGCAGGCTTCATTGCCCTTGGTTGCTCACTTTGTCAATAGATGCCCAGGTTTCCGGACACGGGGTCCCCCCTTTTGTTTTAAACCCCTGTCCCGGTGTACACCGCCGCCGGTATAGGCTTCGTTTGGTGTGTTTTCACCATGATCCCACTGCATGGCTTGTTGGTGCCACTCAGTTCGACTCCTCGCGAGGGAACCTCTCTGACCATTTGGTTGGACCTGCTGAATAAGTTGCACTACTGCCAGCACAAGCCTTCAGCTTTGCTGGAACAGTAAACCCCCCCCACATCAAGCTGGCACCCGTGGCTGATAATAAAATGTAATAATTGGTTAATCTTAAGCTGAGATTTCAGACTTTGGGGCTGATTGGTAAACGTCAACAGCTTGAGTTTTCCTAACCAAGTGACCTTCTCTTCTATTTATTATTTATTATTATTATTATTATTATTATTATTATTATTATTATTTATTATTATTATTATTAATCCGCAGTGTTAAGTTAGCAAACACAGTTTTAAGTTGAATCTCTGGCTTCCCAATGTACTAATTTGATCACCTGACCCTAGAGCGTTCTGCCAAGGGGTCAGTAAGTGTGAAAAATGTTCACTAAGTACTTTTTTCAGTGCTGTTGTTAATTTGAACAGTCACTAAAGGGGACTGCCTATATTTGCCTCCTGATGTTCTACAAGAGATTGTTGAAAAGAGGAAAAGACTGGGACAGGACAGCACTATATCTCTCGAAGCCTTCCTGACTTTTGAGCCGGGGTTGGACTTAGAAGACCTCCAAAGGTCCTTGCCACCACTATTCTCCATGGCATGGCTTGCAGGAGGCAGCCTCGTCTCTTCAGCCATAATATTGTCCCCTATTCAGCCACCGTATAAACAGGCAGGCGCTTCCTCTTGCAATCCCAGGTGTACCTCAGAGGGCATTCTCCAGCCCCACCAGCTCTTCTTCTGGGCTGGAGCCTTCTGCGGCATGAAAAGTCCAGAGAACAATATAAAGTTGCGAAGAGAACCGATGCTCTGTTCGAAGGGGAGGCCACATGGAAGGGCACAGCTGGCGGCTTCCTGGTGTGTGCGCGATATAGTCAAGTGTGTGGTGCAATAAAGCCATTCTCTAAAATGTTTTGACACCAATTAGGGTGTTATAGTGAAGGGGGATTTTATTTCTGCAGGAATCCAAGTTATCGTATAGATATCCTCAAGTCTGCTGTGCGAGAACAAACCCTGGCTAAGAGTGCGGTTTATAGCATAGACGTTGCATGCAATCCAGTCACCAAAATGAATCGTGGTGGCTTAGCCTTAGCCCCTCTCCCGTGGCAGCACTTTCACCAGCGCAAACCTGGCTTAGTCGGAGCAGAGTCCTGCATGCATACCAGCCTCCAAGCTCATGGCTTTTAGCCCCTCCTGCACGTTGCCAACCCCTCTCCAACAATCCCGGTTTAAGAGGCAGCCTTATGTAGGGAGCAGTCAGCCACCCTATGCAAAAACCATGGCTTAGCGCCTCTCTCCACAACACCCATGGCTAAGAGGGGGCTTCTGTGGCGAGCAGAGTCTCCATGCATCCAGCCTTCCAATCAAACCATGGCCTTACCCTCTTCTCCTTGCGCATGCAGCCCTCGTCAACAAACCCCCAAGACGACATTCTTAGCGGGAAGCACAGCCCCACGCAAAACCACGGTTTAAGCCCCCTTCCTGTGCATGCAAAACGGACGCCCCGCTCCAGCCAAAACCCGGTCCCAGCAGCGGCTTCGCGGGGCAGCCCAGCTCAACCCAGCCCGGGGCTCGACTGGGCGGCGGAGGCGGCCAGCCGGGCTGGCCTCGTGGACCGAGGGAGGCGACTGGGCCGGGGCGATGGCGGTGGCCGGCGGGGCTGCGTGGCGTGGCTTTGCTGGCTGGCGGCGGCCGAGGCTGTCATTCCTCGACTCCTCCTCCTCCTCTTCCTCGGCGGTCGGCGCAGGTGGACGGTGACGCTGCTGCGGAGGGAGCGCGAAAAGCCCGGCCGGGGCCTGGCTGCGGCACCTTTTGCAGGCGCGTGTCTGGGCCGGCCCGCTTGGAGCTGCAGCGGCGGCGCGTTGCGGAGGCAGCCTGGTGCTGGTGAGCCTGCGGGGGCTCCCCTCCCCTCCCGTGGCCGAGACCCCCCTCCCCCTACCGCGGAGGGACCAGTGGGAAAAGGGCGGTGGGGGCAAACGCGGGGGAGGGCGGAAGCGAGAGCCGCCTTGGGGAAGAATTGGGGAGGGGCTCTAAAGCATATGTCGGGTGGCATCGTGAGATGGGGCTCAACCTTCTTCTGAACCCTCTGCGGGAGAGGGGCTCTTTCGGGAGGGGGCTTTTGGTTGCCTCGTAGGGGTGTGGGGGAGAGGGGGGTTCAATTCTTCTTAATCCCGTGGAGAGCGGGTTCTTTGGAGAGGGAGCTCTAAGGGGGTGGGCGAGGGC
>BHFT01053953.1:0-14674 GCA_004320025.1 Laticauda laticaudata
GACGGATGCTGGACGGATAGAGAGGAAGCAAAACGGAGGCAGTGAGTACATTGCGTTTTCGAACGGATGGCAAGGTTCTTTGTCCATTTTACATCCTCTTTGCATCCGTTGGTTCAGTGTGACATTGGCTTTAGCTTCTGATATTTGAGGCACTTGAAAGGGTTTCATCACCTTTTTCATTCATTTGTATTCATTTCATCAATATTATTAATGTATGGTCTCTTCAAGAAATCCAAAGACTGAATTTCAAAATTTCATCCTTGGCTTTTTTAAGTCATATTATAAGGACATTTATCCTCTCTAGACTTCAAGGTGCTCTTGTTTAGTAAGGTTTATAATTTGAATGCAAAATCTACGTTGGCTAAGAGTGTTCAATATATTCACAATTCAAACTTCTATTGCTAGGATTGTTGTATTTCAATTGCAGTAAAACATTTATTGTTGTTCTGTAATTCCCAGTCCTATGCTTGCTTTTTACACAGAGACGTGTTCAGGATAAAAGTGAAAAGATAAAAAAGATGCCCCTTCTTTCCTTGGATGTTTTTCTTTTCCTGTTCCCAACTCTGCTTTTTCTCAAATGAATGGAAAGTTCATGTTGAATAGATTTCAGCAGCTGTTGACATATCTATCCATTATCCACTGAACCTAGTTTCGTCAACTTATCTTCAGGATTCAAATTAAATTGATCATAGCAGTGACCTCATAAAACAGCAGTCACCAATCGGTGGGCCATGGTCCATTGGTGGGCCATGAGAAAATTTTGGTGGGTTGCAGAGAAATCTCACCCCCAGAGAACCCCCCCAAAACAATTAATCCAAGCTACGCAGGAACACAAGGCTGTGCCGTTCATATGGCCCATGCAGGAACCCTCCTTGCCCACTCACTCTTTACCCAGAAAACTTGCCTGCTAAACTGCTATTTTTCCTTTTTCTGACCATTAGCTGTTCTGCTGTGCTGGGAGATTTAGATTAGCTAGAATGCAGGAAATCATTGGATTTCTTGCTTTCTAGCTAGTCTTTAGATCTTCGGCTGTGCTTTTAAGCACAGCCAAACCTCCCTTAGGACTGAAGGTTCTGTTATTCAGTGCAGATTCATGGCAAGCAAATTTGAGAGACTGAACTAGCCAATGGCAGATAGATAGATCACTGAATGATTCTGTGAGCAACTCNGTGAGTTTACTTGCTAGCAAATTTTATGTGTTTGCTTGCAAGCAAATTTTATGTGACAGACTGAGCTAGCCAATGGCAGATAGATAGATTTCTGAATGAATCTGTGATTCTGTGAGCAACTCAATCTGCCTGCCTGCTTTGCCTAATTTTGGGTAAAAGTTGCTCTTTTTTATAAAAATAATCAATATTTATATAAATATTCATATTATTTACATACAAGCCATGCCCAGCCAGAAAATTAAGTTAGATCAGTAATCTGGTATTTACAAGACAGAGGAAATTGCTGGAATATCTAGAGATACATGGAAATCAGCCAATGAATCTGTAAAGGAAAGGTGTGGAGGACAGCAACTAGTGATTGAAAAGAGGTGATATTCCCACCAAAATGCAAATTAGCCAATGGGAATGAAGACATTTGTCAACAATGAAATAAAACACAACAGGAGAGATTATGCTGATACAAGACACAAAACATTGCTTTAATGCACAGCAGGAAAAGATGAGTGAAAGTTGCCTTTTATAGACTTTGTATAGATGTATCCTTAAGAAACTGTCACCTTGTGTGTTCTTGCTGTGTAGAAAATGTCTGTGGTATTTACTTACACTGGAGCAACCTCATCATGTTCATCACCTTTGGGGTTTTCTATGAAACCAACTTCTTAAAACCAAAGTTTATGATTTGAATTGCATAAATCAATCACAATATTTATATTGTATTTATATTATATTATATTGTATTCATTTATATTGTGGTTATAAAGATTGCATAGTTGTAGTATGTATTGCTTCATGTAGATTAATTCATTATGATAACAATGCCCAGTCTAAAATTTGAATTTCAATAAATTGATAGAAAAATGGAGACAGGAAAATATCTTCTGCACCAGTTCATTCACTCAGTTTGCTTCATTTCAGAGTGACAATGAAATGATGTTCTTAATCCTCAAGTATGCAAGCTGCTAAAAAGAAATACCAAGAATATCTTATCCACATATTCTATATTGCCTTGTCCTTCAATTAAGCTTCACTCTTATGAGTAATCAACCCAACTTAAGTTAATTTAGGATATTTCATTCCTGCAGTATTAATTGCCACTACAGATAGATTAGCGATATCTATTTGAGGTCATTTTGGTTTCAAAATTAGTGCCATACCACTTCTGCCTAGGGAATACAAATTCCCCTTTCTTTGCCCTTTATGTATAGCATTCAAATTACCTTTCATGAAAAAGTTAGACTCTGCTCCATTTCACACTGATTTATGACTTTCGAGATGTGATTTGGTTTTTTTATACATAACTTCTCTCTAGAACTATTTGTGACAAAAGAAAACTATCTAGAGGCTTTGACGCCAACCAGAGAACAAGAATTGGCATTCAAATTAATGGCCCCTTACAATAAGACACAATAACCTCCCACGCTGGATGGTTCTAGGGGCTGCTTGGAATAAAAAGGGGTGATGATACAATTGAGTTATTAAGAACCTCATAAGAAGCCATCATGCTTGCTGAATAGATTGTTATAAGAAGAATATTAGCAGGGCCAGGGAAGAGTTTTGCACTTGTTTGATCAGTTTTAAGCTGAAATTTGAGAGAGTCTAGGCTGTATTCACTGAAGTAAAACAAAATGATTTTCCTTTCAGTTCAGGTCAAGTAGTTGAACCTTTCATTCTTCAATATTGTTCCATACGCTGCATCTTTTATTTGCCTTGCATTAGGAGAAAAAAAAATGTCTCTGCAGAACATACCTTTAAATTTCATACAATATGGCAGATGATTAGCGATTATATAGTCAAAATCACCTGGAGAATACCATATTGCTTACTCCTGACAGTGTATGTGAGAAAGGGTAGACAAAAAAGAAGAAAAAGTAGTGCAGCCACAGTGAACAGGAGAGATGATCATTTATTTAATTGGTTTAAGAGGCTCCTTTGGAAATGTGCTATGAATGAGATTAAAGAATAATGATTTAGATAAGGTTCAGGATTAAACAGCATGGTAGTATCATTTGACTAAGTAGATAAAGGGTTTGAGTCAGTGTAATATCATGTTAGTTATACAAGGGAAGAAAATATTTTGGTCACATTCCTATACAAAGGGTGTTTGGGTCATATTGCAGTGATGGATTAGATAGAATCAAAAGGTCATTTATTTATTTGATTTCAGGCATTGGACCATCCATCATTTTTCTTCTTTCTCTTCCCTCCTTCCCTCTGTCTAGTATATAATCTTTTTTTCTTTCTTTTCCTGTCTCTTTTTCCCCCTATTCCTTATGTGGCTGTCATCCTTTCTTGTCCTACCATCAGTCACTTTGTGTGAGGTGAGCAGCCATATTAACTGAATAAATAAGTAAATATAGCACATTAATGCCTCTTTTAGAATTAAATTACACTTTTAACATAAACAGGTGGCCATTATTTAACAATGGTAGCTGGGACCAGTCTTAGCATGTTATAGAAACACTATGGTTTGTAAAATATAGTTTAACTTTCAAAATTACACATGAAGCAGCTATATTAGATTGGGATAAGTATGATTTTTTTCAAATCATGACTCAGCAATGCAGATGAGTCAGCCACTGGATCTACATAGAGACTAATGCAGTCCAATTGAATCTGTAGTTTCAAGTAAAAATATTCAGGATTTATCTTTTATTAATGATGAAGAATATAGACTTTTGCTTCAGACATCTTTTCTTAAATGGTCAGGAAGCCTTCTTCTGCTGAAGGATGTTTTCCTATTCTCTGAATGATAATACAAGAATTCAAACTCCTTCACATTTAATTTTTTTTAAATTCTGAAAAAAGTGATCAGACAGTAAAGAAAAAACAACAAATGAATATTTTGTAGTGATTAAAAATATTAAATTGGAAAAAAATGTCTTGTTCCACATCTGACATTAATCTAGATAAGATTTTCAAGATTTGGGAAGTATCAAGCTTGCTGCTTATTTCCTATGCTGCCTATTTCCTATGCCATTTGAAAGGAAAAGCAACTATTATACTTTCTTGTGGCAGAAGTATTCAACAATGCAGCAAACTACCCCAGCTGTCGAGTTTCCCACCCTGCCGACTCTAATGGCTCTAATGGGAAAATGCCTACTAAAATTATGAACCAAGTACTTGTCGACAGATACAATAAAGTGTCTTTTATTGGTACGCACTTCACTGTATTTATTGCAAAAAGGAATGAGAAGAGCTTCAAAGCTTGTAAATTATACATATCCTGCAAATGATATATAGGGCTTCCAAAAGCAGTGAAAAATATATCATGACCTTTATGCAGGATCTGATAATAATATGGAGTGACTTTATTCTGTTCTTCTAAATACCCTGCAGACCTGCCCCTTCTGCTGATAGTAGTGCCTTTTGACATAAACTATGTCCTTTATTATATTCATATATTGATTCCTGTCACAACACAGAAAAGAAAATACCGTATATACTCGCATATAAGCCGATCTCGCATATAAGCCGACCCTTAAAAAACTGCCCCAAAATGAGGAATTTCAAAAACTCGCAATATAAGCACCCCCAATACCAAGTGTGATATGTTATGGGCTAATAACAAAAGGAGTAATCAAATCATGCAATGCACTGATGGAAAGGTTCATTATTCAAAAGAATTGTGTAGGAAACAATATTAATGAATACCTAAGGTATGCTAAAAGATCTGATGTGTATATTAATCCGGCTAATATACTGCCACTTATCATTATTTTAACAAAAGCTTGCAAGAAGAGCATAAATGAGAAATAAAACCATTAATTGTTGTTAAACAATGTTTTACTTTTAATTTTATTCTTCACAAATATAAACTGATGAATCTCAGAATCCTTCCAAATTCATCCTCACCATCACCCTCGTCCTCATGATTCCCAGAGATGTTTCCAGTCCTTCCAACTGTATATTTACATATCTTCATCCCAACCATTTCTTCATCTAATGATCTTCACATATTTCATATTTTCGCCACTCCATCACATGTTCTTCATATTCAGTTTCATTGCTATCTCCTTGCCATACAAACATCCATCTTCTAGTGCCATACTAATTGTTGCCTAATTGCAACATTTAAAAGGTATTTCATGCTACCAATTTCTTGTCAAAAATCATATTCCCTATTGCAGTTTTCACCCAAGACACAAACTGTGAAGGCAAAGCGAGGCGTTTGAAGTTTCC
The DNA here is from genome assembly GCA_004320025.1 of Laticauda laticaudata. Classification (NCBI taxonomy): domain Eukaryota; kingdom Metazoa; phylum Chordata; class Lepidosauria; order Squamata; family Elapidae; genus Laticauda; species Laticauda laticaudata. Next base: position 5,349 of record BHFT01053953.1, read on the forward strand.
TTTGGCTGTATAGTCAGCCTTGCCATCTAGCATCCACTGTGTCCCACAAGGTTTCAGCATATGTGTCTTGATAGCGGTCCTGATTCAGGCATGACACATCTAGGGCATTGCTAGACATTCCAGTCAACTCCTTAGGTATGACTTAAGCGCTGAATGGTGTTATGACTCCTTATAGAAACTCCATTTTATACCTTTATCAGTTAGCGTGAGCATTGAATTTGGTCCCAGACAGTAAGCATGGAGTGTCTTCATCGAGAAACCTCCATTTTGCGCACCCACACTGATTTATCCATTTGATTACGCCTATCTTCATCCATCCCATCTTTATTGATGCTGCATGAATGACCACCACCACTGAGGAAAATTTGTCCTTTGGAGGGTTTTCATTTAAAGGCCTGGTCACACTGGCCCGACCACGATGCAAAACGTTTGTAAAAGGACACAAGCGCGCGAGCAAAATGTTCCGTCCGTTGTCTATCCAATCTCAAAAGTGCCTCCGAATTGCACAATAACCATAGCAGGAGAAAAACACAGGAAAGGAAAGATGGGGATGAGGACGTATAGGGCGGACTGGAAAGCGGTATAATGCTCCAATGGAAAGCCTTAGTGGAATGGTAAAGTGGATGCGAGCGGATTGGCACGATCCGCAAGGTTTCCAGGGAGCACAGCAAAAGCAGATACGTCGGAACGGAAAGTGTAGGCTGCCGAGCGAGGATACGAGCGAGAAGCAAGATGCAGACGCGGAAGCCAGCGGGATGCCTAGCGGAATGCCTGCGGATGCCTAGTGTTCACTGCGCATGCGGCGAGGAATAAAATCGTCAGCCCCGGTGGATATAAAGGAAAAGCAGCTCGCAAGCAGGTCACCATTGAGAGGAAAGGACCTGCCTTTCTACACAGACTTGCCAGCCAGCCAGCCAGACCAGCACCAAACAACCATGGGAACGAAAAGGAAGCTTTGCCATCTGCTGCCAGCCCTGGCAAGAGGACAGGGCCACCCTCCCACCCCCTGGCTCTGACTCTGATCTGCTGGGGCTTCTGCTGGCCCGGGTCTCACTTCTTCTGGTGCTGGCTTCTGCTGATGCTGCTTCTGGAGGTGGGTGCTTCTGCTTGATGCTGCTTCTTGTGGTGGTGCTTCTGCTGGTGATTACCTTCTGGCCACTGCTCCTGAGTGCTGGTGCTTCTGCTGAGCGGCTTACTCTGCTGGCACTGCTCCTGGTCCTGCTGCTCCTGCTGGTGCTTCCTGGTAATGCTGGTTGTGCTTCCTGGTCCTGCTGGTGGGTTCCTGGTTCCTGCTCGTGTTCCTGGTCCTGAATTGTGTCTTGGTCCTGCTGTCCTTGCTGGTACTCCTGTCCTGCTCCTGGTCCTGCTGGTGCTGCTGGTGCTCCTGTCCTGCTGGTGCGTGGTTGGTCCTGCCTGGTCCCTGCCTTTTGCTATTAGTGGTTGCTGCTGCTTGCTGGTGGTGGTGGTGGGTGGGGGAGCAGCCCCTATAACCTTGAAGCCCTCTTTGATGAAAGGGGACCCAATAAGCCCTGCAAACGAGGAAGACAGGCAGACGGGTGAATGGGAGAGGAGGCAATACACAATTGAAGAGGACATTAGGCGAGGAAGGTCTGGAGTGGCTGAGGAGAGAATAGAATAAATCTTTGGCCGGAAGGGACTCTATGAGAACACCAAGAGAAAGCAGGCAGCTTGGATAGAGAAGAAGGCGAGAGTTGCGACTGTTACATTCGAGAGGTCTCCTCGGCTGTGTGGAAGCACAGCACACCTGGTATGGAAGGCTGCACCTCAAGAAATCTGGCACAGGCCGCGTCAAGCATGATGACGAGAGACTATGTGAAATGGGCCAATGTTGCAGTCTTCTGAGGGTGAGATCGCCACCGAGAAGCAGCCCTCTCACAACCCTTCTACTCAGAGCAGCCTGCTGCAGAGCCAGATCCTTTTCTGGCCAAGATCAGCTCCTGATGTCAGGAGCCAGTTATCTGTGGATGCTTCCCAAAGATGAGAGACCCCCCTGACAGACTAGCACTCCCCAGGAGATAGAGCACGTCGGAAGAGCCCTGATGCCAGTGGAGAGCAAGAAGGAGAGGCACTGTTTCCACCACAGCCCAACCCGCCATCCCACCCCCAAGCTCACAACCTCCCCCTCAAAAGACAAGAGAGGCAGAACCCGAGGGCAAGAAGACCACACTTCCATGCTGGGAGATCAGGGACACCATCAGGAGCAGCGTAGATCTACTCTTCAGCTGGTACACACCGACGCCCCATCCTCCAACTGCAAGCCCTTCCTCACCATTGTCAACTCAAGACCTCATTAAATCATAGATCGAGCCCGTACCAAGGGGTGAAGGACAGGATCACCAAATCAATTCTTCATAACCTCTCACAGACCTAGCTGAAACCTGCTTCGCCACCCAGTCCACGGTTGCTCCTCCACCAGGTGAATGTCACTGCACCTATTACCAAGGACTTCCACAGGCCCTCACCATTACCAAGGCTACGGCTACAGGAGGATCAGCAGCACCAGCAGCCCGATCTAGAGTCCAGAGCACAGAGTTACATCGGAATGACCACGGTGGCCACTTGATGCCAGATGCCACCCACCACACGATTGCAATGCCACACCACAGGTGCTAACCCACGCCACCAACACCACCGACGCCAGTCAACTCACCCAGTTTGAAACCGAGACAGCCCCAATACAACTGACTCCTCACATCCACCGCCACAGACCAAGCCGGACCTCAGAAACATCTGTCATCGGTACTGGGCTGATACCCATGTCATGCAAAGACTCTATCAACATCATGGGGCTGAGAGCTTGTACTGAGAGCTTCCTCAACACATCGTCCCCTGCTTGTCCAATCTCGGAAGCCAGGCACCCCAATGGCGCCTCAGACCAGGCAACTCCAGCAGACAGCCACCTTCACAGCCCCTGGACCCTTCACCCCTGAAACGAATGCGAAATGCCTCAGACTTGTTATTAATTAAAAGATATATCTTTGCTTCACAACAACTTGCTTTCATTATTTTTATGTACAATAAAATATTGGTGGAAACTATAGAAATGGTTTAAGCCTTTCATGACTTTGTGGGATGAGGTAAAGGATAGCAGCTGGAGAATGGGCAGGGAATACCTTTGGGAAATGACAGTAATAGCTAGTGGGATGAGAGCAGGGCAAGATCCTGTGGGATGGAGCAGGCGATACCTTTGGGATGGGTTATTGCTGTGCGGATAGGATTAAACCTCCAGTGCAACATGGGGGACTGTATGTCACGCCTCCCAGCCTGCCACACCTATGCCGTTTATATCAATAAAATGTATCGATCGATCACACACATGTCAACATAAACACAACATCTTATAATGCCCTGTTCATTGCAGGCCCACCAACATACCATGGCCCAATACACAATCAGTGCAGAATGAAGACAGGATGAAGGAAGCATCCAATAAGCATCTATCATCCTGTCTTGCCACCCCACTGCTCCAGCTGCGGGAATTGCACCAATGTTTCAGGAGGTTACCACTGTATCTTCCCTACAGACTGAAGTCTGATTGGGGCCTTGCACATCCTTAGTGTCTATCAGGTTTGCCCTTCGGTCTTCCATTTCCCAGGCTCCATGTCCCATTGCTTGTTGGAGGTCCCCGAGCCTGTTCTGCAAACGACTGAGAGTAAGCGGCGTGCCCACATGAGATTGTGCCAGGATGCAGAGCTTCACGATCCATCCTTCACGGTCTCTGGGAGAGCTGCTGGTGGTGAGAAAGTACCTTGGACCTGTAATGGCCAGGATGCCAAAGGCATTCTCCAACACCCGCCCTTGCCACTGGACAGCCTGGTTAGTTAGAAGATCCTCGTCTTCACGGTGAGGAGTCTGGAAGTGAAGGCTTTCATGAGTAGGTTGTGAGGGAGAAGGCGTCATCCGCCACAATAAGTAGGGCTACAGCTGTGTGTGTCATTGGGCAGGGGTTCTGATCTGGGAAGCCATGATAATTAGGTCGTTCAGCCGCCTCCTTGAGGTCACTGGCATTGGTTATACACTGGGCATCTGAAGATGAGCTGTTGCCTGAAAGCATAGTATGAACTGTACTTGTAAGTCAGCATCAACCATGAGCGAAGAGGATGATGCCTGAAGAAGCCTTGTAGTATGAAATAAGTGACCCCAACTTGCTGGAGCCTTTTGCAGGCCACGTGTTGACATTCTATGGCTCCACACGTGTGGGGAATTCCAGCTTCTGATAAACCAACTGCTTCTGCAACTTTCTTCCAGCTTCTCAGTTAGAAGTGGGCACTGGAAGATGCTTTCCAGGTAATTTCGATGATGGCCTGCACCACATTCTACTGACCACAATGCCGATGGTGTATGTGTGGCACCTCCAGCCATACTGCATGCTCCGTAGGTGTACAGAGTCAGTGCCACCTTCGAGCCTAAAGGTCCAGAGCTGCGGCCGAAGATTGGTGTCGCCAATTGGTACAACCTGGTCTCAGCGCTCCACCAATTTCATCACAACATGGCAATGGAGGCCACCTCATGGAAGTTCTGAATGCACGAGAGGTTTCATTCCATCAGATTCCACCATAGCTTGTTGTACAGTTGTACTCTGCTTTCTCCACTCCATCTTGCGATCCCAGACACATTTCTTGGCCGCTCCTTTTCTCTCCCGTAGGAACAGATTTAAAATAGCCTGTAGATGGCTATTGCACTGTATGCAGAACGATGTGGCTACCAAAAAGACATGTGTTATGATCCATGGTGGACATCAAATGGATGCTGTGGGAAGAGCCAAAAGAGCCAAATGACAGGCTGCAGAGGTCTGCACAAGCAGGCTCGCTGGACTGAAAGTGAATCAGCGGTGAGTTCCTCCCCCTTTATTATAGGCAATTAGGTTTTACACTTATGTCGTCACTTTTTGCATCTATAAGCATCCTCTGGATCCTTATTTATCCGCGGGAAGGGGGTATTTTTTATATTTCCATGATTTTATCCCCCTCTTTTCTCTGCGGAATTTTGTTTTTTTTTTTTCCATTTTTTAAAATTAGGGCATTTTCTTTGTGAGCTTCATCCGCTTTCATCTTTTCTCCATCTGTGCTACTGAACGCTGCGCGTCCATATCCGCATCCCGTCTTATTTCCTCCCTGTGTCCTTTTTCCGCTGGAGCGGATTTTGAGTTGCCACAGATGCTGCAGACGGATGCCTAGCGGATATAGCTGACACGTAACGGAATGACTGACGGATGTAGAACGGATGTTCCCTATGCATTGCGGATGCCAGAATGGATGCGTTTGGATACATTTTTCCCTCAAAAGTTTTTGAAGCAGCTCAACCTTTTGAGCGGATGGAACGCTAGTCGACGGATGCTGGAACGGATAGAGAGATGAAAAACGGAGGCAGTGAGTACAGACACGGATTGAATCTCGTTAACCAAACGTATGCGCAAGTGATTTCTCTACCATTTTACATCCTCTTTCCATCCTTGGCTGCATGTGCTGACATGGGCTTAAAGGCATTTTACCAATCGGGGGTAGCTTTCAACCCCATCTGCAGTGCAACTCAAGCACGCAACTGTAAAATGGGTCTTTTTCGGTGCCCTGTTTTCTATTATAAGAACTGTTTTTTACCCTTTCGTTCAATGTTTAGTGAACTGTCATGTCAAAGTACATAGGGATTCTCGTCATATTGCCAGTCCTGCGAGAAGAGGAAAATCACCAGTCTTTCAATGTATATTTATCACGAAAATGTGGAAGTATCATCACCTTTTCCTCAAATCTCTGATGCAGCTTTTGGGCTATTCTTTTGTTCTCTTGATCTTTTGTAGAAATATTCCATTTCTCTTCAAAACCTCATACACCAGCCGTGGCGGAAAAATCAGTGAAGGTTGAAGGATAACCTTGTATTTTCCAGAATAGATTTGCAATCTGCAATCTTGTAAGTGGCACACCAATCTACGCCCTGATACCATCTGCCTTTGCACCTCCAAACCACTCAAAGAATGTGCCTTTTCCATTTTCAGGGAATTGCCCAAGATTTTGGAGGCCCTCATTTTATGTACGTTTTGAATTGGGGGCTGCAATCCAATGTACTATCCTTTCTCCATCTTCTAATATTGCTTCTCATCCACTACCAAGGATTCTTGCTGCTTCAAAGGATTGCTTGTAATCCAGCTGCAGCCTTCCACTACTTTTAATCTTAAAAAGAAGCAGCACTAAGTACAATTCTTATTTCTTTACATCAGACCATGGGACTATATTTTAAGAATTTTAGTACGCGAACCTTTATAAATTTGCAGAGAACTGGACACAAAGTTGCCATTGTGACGATCGCAACCACACTAAAGCTGGTTCATAGTGAATGCACTTAACCAATCAGAGACATAGTTAATATCCGGTAGTAAGAAAAGCAAAATACGGAGGCACCCAGAGTAAAAAAGAAATTTGCAGTGTATCGTAAAATCGCTGTTATGTAATATCGATATTGCGTGATCTGAGAAGTGGTGTCATATCATCATGTCATTTGTGTCAGAAATCAGATTTATGCACATATAAGCTGACCCCCAAATTTGAAAAAAAAAAAAGTGTTCTAAAGTTGGCTTATATGCGAGTATATACGGTAGTCTGCTTTTTGATATCTGTTTCCATCCCTTTCAGGATAATCTGGCAATATCAGTTTTCCAGATCTGCCTAATGTATATAAAGACAGAATACCTTTATGCTCCACATTCTTTTTTTCTCCCCCTGTCCCCTGCAATATCTATAATAAAAGTTAAGGATAAAGTCAATAGACAACAAATGCAAACATTTTGATCAGGAGCTTTCTCCACTTGAATAGAGCTTTAAACAGTTTCATTGTCATATTCTTATATAAACTTTGCATTCCATCAACAATTGACAAGCAATAGCAAAAAAATATCATGACCATCCAAGTGTGAAACTCTTGATTTGAGTATATATTTATAAGTATGGGAACTGGTAGCAGTTAGCTATTAAGTTTCCGAACTAAAAATACTATGTAAAGAGAAGGAAAAACGGCTGCTCAGCTTTCTTCCTGTCTTTGAGCTCAGGGAACTCAGCTTTCTTCTTGTCTTTGGAAGATAGATGAAAAGCTGATTCTGTGGGAAATACAGACAGCATTGGTTTGGCCTTCCGCATAATGAGACTCTGCTAAATAGAAAAAGTAAAGGTTTCCCCTGTCCAGTTGTGTCCAATGCTGGGGGGCGGTGCTCATCTCCATTTCTTAGCTGAGCAAGAATTCTCCTGTGGCATATATTCACAGCATGAATATATGCCAAAGCTCATGGAAGGCTATTACAACAGCCTATATAGATGTCAGCAGTATAATCTCTAAAGTCTTTGCCAGCATACTGTTTGAATATTCTGAGACTTGTACCATTGTACCATTAGAAAGCACCTGTTTGGAATAATAGATACAAATAGAAAAAGGATAAATACAAAAATTGTAGTAAGAGAATAAGATTCTTATAGTGTAGAATTAGTTTCTATTTGATTTCTTTCATGAAACTGTAAGACATACACTATTTTTTTGACACTGGACATTTGGAAATATTTATTATGGCTGACTAATTTCTTTGATGCAAAATCAAGACAGAATGAGAGATTTGTCTGAACCATAGTCGCTTTAATTTTAGCATTTTATTTTGGGGTGTCATGAGGAAATAATTGACGGGTTTATTCTATTGAAAACAAAAGTAAAATGGCATTTGAGGTAAAATAGTTAAAGCCATGATTTAAAAAAGTTTGCTTGACATATAAATATTTATTAATTTGCTCATTAATTTCACCATAGTAATTTACCCTTGTTCTTACTATTAACAATTATATTTAAAGCATAAAAGAAGAGATATTATTGTAAAAAAAAATCTGCAAAGTTAAAATAGGTAATTTAAAATCTGCCAAAAAAAGTTAATATATTTTGGATAAATTGTACAAGGCTATTGCTTAGCAGTCATCATTTCTGGGGAAAAAATATGTGTGTAGCTGAATATTTATATTTGTAACTGAACACATTCTTTTCTACTGGACCAAATCCCTCTCCATAATTATTCAGAAGAAAACTCCACTAATGATCATACATCTTGCTTCCAAGTTAGTGTTAATTGTTAAAAGTTTATTTTTCTTAAATAAAAGAAAACTGAAGCTTCTTTATGGTCATTGAAGATAATTTTCTAACAAGAAATGCATGCCCAACTTTACCAAACAAACTTATATAAAAACATAACGAGGAAAACTGTAGTAACTATGTATCATTCATATGTTTGCAACTGTGTATCATTGCAACTATGTATTGTTCAGGCATTTGCAACATTGTATCATTCATGTGTAATCATTGAGCTTCTGTCTCCTCAGTGACCTTTTGCAGGGCACGTACAGGGACAAGGAGTTAAACATCTGTAGAAATAGCTTACTTACATTGTAATTAGTTTGTCTAGCATGCAGCTTTGTAAAGCAGGAATATCCTGATCGAATTATAAATCTTGCGATCCTGTCTANTCCTGTCGTTTCTTTCTCCTTTCGCTCCCTATCATGAGGTGCCCATCTAATGCGGGATAGCAGATACCGCAGAAAACAAAAATATTCAGCTCTTCATCTAGGTGTAATCTAGCCACAGCTCTGTCTCTGAGATAATTGATTTTCAGTATGCTGTTCAGTGCTTCTCCAGAGAAACAGACATGACCTTTATGCTGGAATTATTTCATTGAAATCAGTTAAACTGAAGAATGCAGCTAATGAATAAAGGCATGCTTTCATGTGTATTGCAAATGATTTGAAGATGTGTGAGAAGTCTGCCCAATTGGAGAAAGCAATCACCACATGGTCATAGATATGTGGACTGGCATGTTGACAAGCCAAAGGCTTGAAAGAATTAAATACTGCAGGCACATATTAGTAGGAATATGAATTAGAGAACAAATAAAAGTATAGAATATCATCAAAAGAGTAAAAGAATTGAAATGGAAATGAGCTGGTCACATAACAAGAAGAACTGATGTCAGGTAAATCAGGGGGTCATAGAATGGATCTCACTTGATAAAAAAGCATTCATAAAAGATACCTAAAACAAGATGGATCAATGTTATCAGCAAGTATTGCAGGCCCAATTGGCAAAAGAAAGATCAGGACCATCTAGGTTGGAAACATGCAGAAGAGGCCTTCATCATGCAGTGGATAGACAACAGCTAAAATGATGATGATGATGATGATGATGATGATGATGATGATGATGTGCCTGTATGAACTCCCTACAATGCCTGGGCATGCTCCTGATGAGGTGGCGGATGGTCTCCTGAGGGATCTCCTCTCACACCTGGACTA
>BHFT01053956.1:0-17035 GCA_004320025.1 Laticauda laticaudata
GGAACATTTTTCTCATCCGCTGTGTCCTTTTTACAAACGTTTTGCATCCATTGGGCAGTGTGACAGGGCCTTTAAGTATTCTTTAAAAATAATAACGCTGTTTACAAAACTAAACTAAAGAGGACCTATATGTTCGCATAGCAACTAATTTTAAAATATACTTTTCTGGCTTTTTCTGAAGTGTAGCCTTCCAATTTCTACTGTTATTATAATAGTGTCCCAGTAGCATAATGGTTATAAAACCTATGTGATCTGTTGAAGGTCAATCTTTCAAAACAAGGAAGAAATATTCCTGTTTTTATTAATTACTTCTTTTGCTTTCCCTGAATTACTTACTTTTAAAGTAAAGCACTTTTAAAAATGACTTTTAAAGTCAATTTGCTTGTTCGTCATTTAATCTTTTTACTGTCACATGAGTAAGACTTCCACTGTAGTTTTAATAAATAAAAATTGCAAATAACCAAGCACAGTATTTACCTGGAGATCATTGTTGTTGTTTTAAACCTAGAATTTCAGCAATGCACTGGTGAACTGCTTATAAGAAAAAACACAGCTGAAAAGCAGGAACCCCAGAAAAGTGAAAAATAATGATTTTTAAAAATCTGCTGGGTTCTGAACCATTGACCTTGTTTCAAGTCAACTATTACAATTGCTATGCTAGGTGAAGCTGTTGTAGACATTGTTCCGTCCGGAAAAACGTGAGGTAGACCGGGTTCCAACAGTAAAGCCTTTATTTACGGCTTGCCTGCTGGCTTGTAGCCAATGACATTTGTTTGATTTAGCCACCTTTTGGTAGCTCTTTTGGATTGGTTCCTAGTGAACCAATCCCTATGCCGGTTTTTCTAGCCAATCATATTAGAGGATTTGGAGTAAACTAATTTATACAGAACACCCATCCCCACCTTTGGTTAGTCTACGTGGTGACATAGTCGCACAGGTAGGTGGGCTTCTTCTTATTCTACTGGACTGCGCGGTTCATTTTCCGGCTGGAGATTTTCAACTGGTTCGGATGGGGTTGCTGTCCTCTCGGCTCTTCTCCATGGAACCGCATGAAGGGTGAGTCGACCATAATTTCATTTTTATTTTTTTTTTTGCTACCGCTTGGTTGAGTTTCTCAGGCCCGGTTGGTTTTGCCGCTCCCTCCTGGTTTATCCAGGCAGGTCAAGCTGGCTTGGCTGCCCCTTCATTCTGGATTTTGTTCCGCAAGTCTCATCTAACCGTAAGTTTCCTTTTTTGCTCTTTTTGATTTGTTTAGATGTTCTGGGTTTATTTTAAAAGGTTCTTTATTATTTTCTTGTATTTCCCCCGCCCTTTTGGGTTTTATTTTCCGTTGTTTTTAATTATTTGTGGTTGTGAGTTTGTATTTCTTCAATGTTGTTGGGAACGAAGCTGGTCTATGTGCGCGCTTCCATTCCTGCCATCGTCTACAGTTAGTTGGTAAGGACCGGAGGCCTGTGTTTGTGTGATTGTGCCTTTGGAAGACCAAAAGGGTCGCCCCGTGACAATTTTTTTTGCGTAGACTTGTGTAATACTTTTGCCGATTTCAAATGTTCAGAAACGTCGACGCTGGAGGAGTCGGGGGGTCTTTCCAAGGTGTAATTTGGGTGCAACCTGTCTAAATGCGACCTTAGTTTCTTCCGCATTCGGGCACGGTGCTCTGCTTAATGCATCTGCATGGGAGATTTGCTTCCCGGTCGATGCATCAATGTGTAAGAGTATGCTGCAGGAAATTCTGACCATCTAGTCATCCATGGGGATAAAATGTTTGGTGGTAGGTTTGTTTCCACCAGAATTCTAGTAACTGTTTATGGTCGTTACGCATCAAAAAGTTCTTCCATAAAGGTATTTCGTGAAACGTTCCACTCCGGAAAGATGATTTCCAGGGCTATCCCTGTCTAGTTGACTATAGTTACGTTCTGTTAGACAGAGTCTTGAGTAATAAGCAACGGGTGCATCTCTCCCCATCTGGCAAATTGGTGCTCAGGATGGCACCGACCCAAATACTTCGATTTTTACGATCATTTTAACTTTTTTTTCCAACTTTCGGCTCTGAGCGCTTTCGATAGTGACCGTTTGATGAGTCCTTTTTCTCGGTTACTAACTGGCTCGTTTGTTGTGCTCCACTTTTCTCTTGGCTGTTCGATTCAGCTGTGGGGGAAGAGTTACTGACGTCTGTTAGGGCTGTTAAATTTTTCGATTCCTACAGACCTTCTTTATGTGTCCCCTTTTCTTATTAAGCTCTGCAGATGCATCAAGGAATTTTGGCAATCGGCTGCGAGGGTGGTTCCTCCACAACCGCGCATTCCCGCCAGTTTCTTTTTTCGTGCTTTTTTTGTTGGCTATAGGCGGTGGAAATCTCAATCATCTTCCTCTCTGGATTCAGATGTCTCGTCAAAATCTTCATGGTGGGTGGTGGCGGGAATTTGCGTTCATTTGTTTCATGGGGCCGATGACATTTTTCATGGCTTCTGCAGTGTGGCTTCTGCAATTGCTTCAGCTACGATTATGTTTGGATTTATTTAAGAAATTACTTTGTAAATTAGAGTCTTTTAAACCCAATAAAGTCTTTTAAACTCACATGCTCCCCAGTTGTCGGAGGGCTGCCACAAAATCAGCGATGGCTGCGCTTCTTTTTGGTTCCCCTTCGGTAGAATTCAATGCCGTTGATGAGATTTTTGACAACCACTGGTGGCATAATGAAGCTTCAACATTCGCTGGAAGTTTGGGCCAGTCATTTGCTTTAAGCGTCTCTGGGCTTCGCAGTGCCTTGGCCATTTTGAATACGTTGGTCGCAAATGCGTTAAGAAGACAGCCCCTCTTTACGCTGGTCTGAGATCTCTTCCATCTCGTACTTTCCAAGTACATTGGAAACGGTCCTACGTAGATTACCAATCCTCTTCATGGGTTCAAAGGTCCGGTGGTGCATTATTTCCGGCCATCGCTTCCAGGCTAGGTTTCAATTCGCCACGTGCACAGTCCTCCCGTTTTAGAGGGGCCGATCCCACCCTCTGTCGCCAGGTTCGCTCTGGAAATAACGCGAGTAGACCGGGTTTTCCAACAGTAAAAAGTCTTATTTTCAACAGTAGAAAGTTAAACGACAGTTTTGGCTCTAAGCCGCGCAGCCTTTATATACCGGCTTGCCTGCCGCTTGTACCCATGAAGCCAATGACATTTGTTTGATTTAGCCGCCTTTTGGCGGCTCTTTTGGATTGATTCCTAGTGAACCAATCCCTATGCCGGCTTTTATAGCCAATCATATTAGAGGATTTGGAGTAAACTATTTTATACAGAACAGACATTATCAACACAAACCTGAAAAATAGAGAAAGAGAATTTGCTTAATCATGCCCCAGAGTGGCAACTTGTTGAAGTTTGGGAGATGATGTTCTTGTTACTGCAAGAAGCAGCCAATTAATGCAGGAATTATCTAGAAGAAAGTAAGCAGAGAAACTAGTTAAGAACACTCACACTTGCAGAAATTACAACTTTGAACTAAAAGCAGGAAAATGGGTGCAACTCACATTGGCAGTGGGCTGTGGGTGAGTAGACAAAAGTGTTGACTGGGTTCCAGATATGTTGGCATATCTTGTTCTGTAAATGGGGTGACCTTGCAGTGCAGATATGTGCAGAAACAGGACAGAAAAAAATAGCTAAGATCGAAACAATTTACAACTTGAAATATAGGTCTGAAGAAATGCTGTGTTTTATAAAATACTGTTGTAACTGCAGAATTTAAGGAAAACATATTAGAAAACAATTCCCTGTTACTGCCAACTTTTAATTTGTTGCTAATTCCAAAGCGAGAGAAATAGAATTTATTTCTGACTAAACATACTGTTGTTTCCAAAATATGGAGGTTGTTTTCCATGGCAATTTATCCCTTGAATATACTAATTTGACTGATGTTTTCAACATACTGTATATTATGAATGTCGGAGAGTCTGAAGGAAGAAAAACACCTTGTGTGGTAAGAAAAAAGCAGCAGGAGTTGAAAAGGAGATCTTTTTTTCTGTGAAAAGAAATAAAGGTTTGCACTTCACATTGACAGGTTGTGCAAGATGTCATTTTTAATTTCAACTTTGAGTATGATTTATAGGATCTGCAATGTATTTCTGGAAGATAGACAGATTTCACATGATTTTGAATTGGAGTCAATTTTTAGCTGAAAGATTTTTAATGTTTTTATAGAACTTTTAGTAAAAATAATTAAATGCTAAAATATAAATTGTTTAAAATACAGATACTTTTAAGCAAATTGTTCTCTCTGCAAAAGTAGCTTTAAAATGAAAAATCAAAATAAATACAAAGTTCTCAACTGTATTATAGAAAAAGGAATATAATACAAAGTCCTGAAATATTTCTAAATACACACCATTATTGTATTGTTCTGTTATTTGCCATGTCACCTAACAATATAATGTTTAAAATACACAAAAACAAAATAATAAATTTTAAAAGCATAATTAACATACAGCTTTATGAATTAAAATTATTCTTCAAAGATATCTTCCAAAATCACAGCAGGGGGTTGGAGGTAAAGAAAATTGGACTGTTGTGCTAAACACTTCATTCCTTTTGTACACGTTTCACAATGCACTTGGATGTATGAAAAAGATGCAGCCTCTGATGCTGCTTTCACCATTTTGACAAAGGATCTAATGGATGGTTCTCATATCTTTACTCTTTTTTGTAAAGGCAGAGAAAAAAGAGACCAAATGCAAATGCAATTCATTATATAAGACAGAAAAGACTGTCTCCAAGCCTAACAAATAAGATTGAAAAGGAGTTAGAAATTAATACTGTACCAGATTTTCAGCAGTAGGTTCGCGTTATCTCAGTTTTGTCTGGATATTAGGATTTCTTTTTAACCAAAAGGCAAAGAACACATGCAAGCAATATAACAATAGTAAAGCATTTTGAAGCTTTATTTATAGTTTTCTAGATGGTTTTATTTTTCACTTTATTTTATTTTTTCTTTTTAGCAATTATTATCATGATTATCAATGTGAAGTTAATGCTGTTCAATGTATTTGTGTTTTTCTTCTGTTAATTAGTTGGACATAAATAAATAAATAGAATCCCTAAAGATTTTAGTACTTGGAAGGGTCCATAACAAGAGGAAGGGTCCTTGAATATTTGGATTCTTAAGGTATTGAAGATATTAAAATCAGTGTCTTACATTGTACCTAGAAAGCATTTAGCTTACAGTCTACATATTTTAACAATATGATATATTCCTTCTTGGCAATCCAGCTGGCATATTATGCAGTAACTGCAGGTTTGTTGTGTTCACACAGAGTGCAGTATAGAAGCCTCACTATGATATAAGGAAGACATGCATCATGATCAGGTCAGAACACCTAAAGCAAACAAACTGTATGAAATTGAATTGACACTACTTGCCTCTACATCAAAAATAGATGAAGATTGCTTTTCATCTGCAAATTTTTCTTTCCACAACAAAAAAGACAGTCAGGCTGAATCCCAATTCCATAATTTGTTTCTCTATGGCTAATAGTTCTCTTGAAGATTTAATTTCATCTTATCCATTGTTCCAGATGAACAGTGTCCCATACATATTAAACAGAAAAAAGAACAAAATGAAACTCCATTGAACATTAAAAACCAAAGGCTTTTTGTTGTGTTGAGGGTTAAATCCCCAATGTCATGTTCTTCATATGGACTGATAGAAAGAATTGGAAGCTTTGTAAAGCAATATCCCCAAGGCCTAAACCTACTAGATGATTTAAGAAGATACAATAATTGATGCTGTTGAAAGCATAAGTTAGATCTAGAAAAACACATCTTTTCTAGCACAAATATCCTTTCAGGACAATTCTCTTGGTTCCATTTCCAAAGAAAATCTGTATCCTCTGGATGCCCCTGGAATTTCTTGGCTGCATATTCTTAACCACCTTACAGTAAATTTTTAGATGATCTTGTACTTTCTCAGTTATTCTCAGTACTCAATTCTGCTCAGTTCTTAGAAGTTCGCTAATAACTTCCTTTTACTGGGAGGTCATATTCTTTTTATAAAGAAACATTGATCACTTAATTTACTTAAGCCAATTACATGTGCTTGTATGCACACATCAATACACACAAGAGTATTTTAGGCCCTAAGTCTGAAAAAAATTGCTGGGGGTTAGGGAAGGGAAGCTGAAATAGGAATATAGTGTGGTAGTTTAAGTATTGTTTATGAAGTCTTCTGCCATAACCTTTCCAAATAAAGGTAAGAATAATACATACACTACTTTTGTCTCCCCTTTTAGAGGGGTACTTGCCCAACCATCCAAAACCCATTCCATTGTTGCCTGATCAACGCATCTGCCCAGTGCATTTTTTGGAAAAGGAACTGTTCTGTATAAAGAATAGTAGACTCCTAATACAGGATTCTGATTAGCTAAAAAACCTGAATTGGGATTGGTTCAATAGGAACCAATCCACGTTAAGGCGCAAAACTAAATACCCTGTTCATTGGCTAACAAGCCGGCAGGCAAAACCCTATTAAAAAGGCTGCCGCGGCTTGAGCCAATGTTCCGTTTTTCAACTTACTTAACTAAATTAAAGACTTTGTTGTTTGGAACCGGTCTATCTTCGCATTTTTCCGGACTGACACTAGCGACAAGGGTGGGATTGTTCCTAAACACAAAGACTGAGCACGTGGCAACCAATAAAACCCAGACTGAAGACAATGGCTGGAAATAACGCGCCGCCCGCACCCTTCATCCCAATGAAGAGGATGGGAATCCTACGTAACCGCTTCCAAAATGTTATTGGAAAGTAACGAGGATGGAAAGAGATCGCAGGACACAGCATAACGAGAAGCTGTTTTCTTGACACATTGCGGGCCCCAAATCTTCAAAATTGGCCAAGGCATTAGTTGAAGCCCGAGATGTGAAACAAATGACTTGGCCAGAGCTCAAGAATGCTGATGCGCACTACGCACTGGTGGTGTCAAACCCTTAATTAAGCGCACTAAATTTTACCTAAGAGAACCAGAAAGAGCAAGACCATCGTGATTTTGTGGCAGCCCTCCGACAAACCATGGGGAGTGCGAGTTTCTGAATTTTAGATGAAGCAATGCGGGGATCTGATGTAATATTGGGTTTAAGAGACTCTAATTTAAAGGAAAGCAAAGCTCTAAATAAACCCAACATAACCTTAGCCGAGCCATCCAGAAGCCACAGCCGTGAAGCTGAAAAAAAATCGGCAGTCAAAATGAAACAGTATGAACGCAAACAACAACGAAACAAACCTGCCAGAGGGGAAGAAACAATTTCCCACCACACTCACCCACGAACATTTTGACGAAGACATCAGAATCCGGGGAGGAAGGGATGGACGAAGTCCCACCGCCTATACGCCAACAAAAAAAGGGTGCTTGAAAAAAGAAATTGGTGGGAATGGGGGGAAAACCATCCTTCAAGCTGATATGCAGATTCCTCGATGCCATTTCTGCAGAAGCTTGCAAGAAAAGGGGCATTATCGAGAAAGGTCTGCAGGAAATAATAAAAAAAATACACAGACACAGCAACTCCCCTGCCACAAGCTGAGCCGAAACAAAACCGAGGAGAATAGTGGCAGCGACAAGTGAGCCAGTAACACGATAAAAAACACCACCAGGACTTTCACTATCGGAAGCGCTCATACGGAAAGCGGATATGAAAGTAAAATAATTTGTAAAATAACGTCTACCTGTGAAATGGAGGTAGATCTGGTTTTTTTTCTTCCCTATCAATTAGGTGTCAGGGGACACCATTCCAAACAACTGTCCCAAATATCAATTCAAGGACTCCAGAAGACAAAAATTAACCCTCAAGGGACTTAACCAAGGAAACCCTGAATTTCCTGTAGTAGGCCTAGGACATTCCGAGTCACCTACAAAACATCATGTCGATATACGACCCTATTGACAATAAGTCGGACTGAGGACCGACCAAGCCTCCTGGGCATTGAATTGGTCGCACCATGGGGCATTCGGATGACCGTGATGAGGACCGGGGGCGGGAAACCGACTGGAAGAAAACCTGATCCAAGAGTTCCAGGACGGTTTTTCGACGGCTCCCTAGTGCAGGTATCGGGGAACCCCAATTTCCTTTAGTTTTTGGGACCCAGGTACCCCTAGAAGATTAAAGGGACCAGACGAGTCCTTCTCTAAAATCAAAAATAGAGGAACAACTAAAAAATAAAATTAGACCAAGGGGTTTTAGAACCTGTTGGACCATGCTAAATAGAAACGCCAATTGTAACACCAAGTTAAACCCAGACGGGGTCGGGTTCGGGGCATCTGCGGTGACTAAAGACTACCTTGAAACCACGCATTTGCAAACAAAGCGCATTACCCGGTGCCAGTCGTAACAAACACTTATTACATTGTCTCTTGGGTGAGGAAAATTTTTCGCTAACTAGATCTAGCGCAAGTTACCAACAAGCTCCAGTAGACCCTTAACGCTGAAGCCACAAACAATAGTAACCCACAAAGGGGCATTCAAATGCCAACAGACTCAATTTTTGGAGTGAGTGGTAGCCCCAGGCGTTTCCAGAGCTTCATGGAACCACTTTATTGAATGGTATAAAAGGGGTTGTACCATATTTCGACGACGTCCTAATTTTCGGCCAAAGATACGACCGCTAAAAAAAGACTAAAATATGTACTAACTAAATTCAGGAAAATTCTGGCCTCAAAGTAAAAAAAGAAAAATGCTGCTTAATGACTGATCGCATCGGATTTCCTGGGCTACTTAATAGACGGAGAGGGTATATCACCCCCTACCGACAAAAAAGTCAAAAGCTATAAAGACGTACCAGAAACAAGGAACCAAAACTGAATTGCAAGCATTTTTGGGCTAATTAAATTTTTATAACGTGTTCTACCCCACAAGGCGACAATAATCGGGAAACCATTTACACCGATTAACTGGATAAAAAAACCCAAAATTTTTGGACTTGGGGTTATAGAGAAAAGAAAGCCTTCCAAAAAATAAAAACTTATTAAACATCAAACACCGTTTCTTATCCATTTAGTAACACACTTCCATTGACGGTGACTGCGATGCTACCATTTGAGTCGGTGCCATCCTGAGCCACCAATTTGGGAGAGAGGGCACCCGTCCCTATTATACAAAGGACTGTCTAAAACCAAAACATAAACTATAGTCAAATTAGACAGAGAAGCCCCTGGCAATTCGTCCTGAGTGAAACGCTTCCACGAATATCGATATGGAAGAACAATTTTTGATTAGTAACGGACCATAACCCTACTAATTTTGCGGGAACAAGCCCAACAAAACCGAACATTTTGTCCCTGTGAAGACTGGATGGTTAGAATTTCCTAGAGGCCTACTCTTATACTCGGATACATCGTCCCGGGAAGCAAAATTTTCCCATGCAGATGCATTGAGCAGAGCACCATTACGACTATAGAGGAAGGACCCGGCACGACGATGACCACCTTGCAGATAGAGACATGCCCTGAGCTACCAAATCTGCTAATGATGTCCCAGAGCCACCGCAAGGGACCCATTGACTGGCCCCGCGTACTGACTAGGCGTTAGGTAAAGGCTTGGCTGAAAATTCAAAAAAATGAGAACTTAAACTTCTGGACCAGACAAACCGAACTCTAGATTAAAAAGGTTGTTTGTTGTGTGTGATCAGGTAGTTATCCCTCCCAAATTACAAACTAGGGTACTGGGTATGCTTCGACGAAGGCCACCCTGGAATTTGTTTAAAATGAAGAGCCTTGCCTAGAAGCTATGTCTGGTGGCCAGGTTATAGATAGGGACATCGAATTTACTGGGTAAATTCTTGCAACAAAATGCCAAAGAACCAGGGCCTTTTCCATCCACAAGTACCCATAAAGGACTGGGAAACCCCCACGAGGCCCCTGGTCATGATCCACTATTGATTTGCGGGTCCTACTAAGGGACTACCTTCCTAATGTCATAGTGCATAACTCAAATTGACTGGAGGTTAAAATTTATGGCCATACTACGACACTGAAAAACCGTCCATTAAACAACTTGACAAACTCTTCACAAACCATGGGCTGCCGGACGTCCTAGTGTCCGACAACGGGGCCACAATTTAAACGAGTATCCAATTCGATACAATACCTAGCCTCCCTAGTATAAGACAGCCCTAACCACGCCAGCCCACCCGGTGCAAATGGTAGGGCAGAGAGAGGTCAGGTTTACCAAAGAGTTTAGGAAAAATGGACATTTTGGGATGTCCAAGATAAAATAAAATCGCCTATCTCACCTCCAGCATATCACACCAGTACTATAACAAATAAAAGCCCGCGGAACTTACTAATGGTAAGAAAACTTAGGGTCGCAATTAGACAGATGCACCCCAAATTATACACCAGAGAAACCCCCCAACTCCTCCACCCGTTTCAGGAACATTTGAATCGGCGACCTATCTATCAAAAAATTTCACCGGGGGACCCATTATGGCTTCCAGGGACAAATCACACAAATTACAGGCCCGGTCTCTACCAACTTAACCGGAGACGACGGCAGGGAATGGAAGCGGCACATAGACTCAGCCTTCGCGGTCCCAAAACGTAGAAGAAGTACAAACCACACAAACCACAAATAATAAAAATACGAAAATCAAAAACCAGAGGGGGCGGGGAAATTGAGAAATAATAAAAGAAAACCGTTTAAATTAAAACCCAGAATACAATAACAAACAAAAAAGAGCAAAAAGAGACTACAGTTAAAGAAAATTGCGGAGAAGAGTCCACTCAAAGGGGCCAGCCAGGCCGCTCGGACGCTGCCCGGAGAAAAAACAGGGAGGGAGCGGCAAACCGCCGGGCTAAGAAACTTCAGGTGGCGGTTAAAATGGCTGACTCACCCTTCGGCAGTTCCATGGAGAAGGACCGGAGAGACGCAACTCCATCCCGACCGGTCGAAGTCTTCAGCAGAAATGAAAACCGCGCAGGTCCAGTCGAGTGCAAAAGAAGCCCCACCTACCTGTGCGGACTTATGTCACCAGTAGGACTTAAACCAAGAGGGGAGGGGGTGTTCTGTATAAAGAATAGTTAGGACCCTAATTACAGGGATCTGATTGTGCTAAAAAACCTGAATTGGGAATTGGTTCAACAGGAAACCAAATCCACAAAGCTGCTTAAAGGCGGCCAAAACTAAATACCTGTCATGGCTACAAGCCGGCAGGCAAAACCCTATAAAAAGGCTGCACGCGACTGAGCCAATGTTCTGTTTTTCAACTGCTGTTAACTAATAAAGACTTTGTTGTTGGAACCCGGTCTTCCTCAGTTTTTCCAGACAGAACAGGAACAAAAATCTGAATCATTTTTCTCACACTTTATAAGATTCCATGTACAGTTACTTACTCTTTTTCAGAGGTCAAAATTATTTTAGCTTCTGTCAGCTATCTCATTATTTTTTTTAATATGACATGAAGTATGTTGGAGAGGGCCCTTTCCTGGTACTTTCCTAAGAACTTTCAGCAGTGAAAAAGGAATGAGAAAAAGAAAACACTGTCTTTGCATGTGTAATTGTTAACATTTTCTTTGATCTACAAGTGTGAGGAGACATACTTTTCTTCATACTATTACTGGTCTCAGATATGAATTTTAAATGTATAGTGGCAGTGTAAGAGTTAGTATAAAACAAGGTTTATTCATTTCTGCTACAATATCTATAAAGAAGATCTGTAAGGTTCACAAATATTGATCAGGCTCAAATTAAATTACATGCTTGTATCTCTCACACAGTTGCCTTAGAGGGTAAATAATTGTAGGTACAGAAAGGGAGTCAAGGAATGTTAGGCCTAAGAAATAAAGGAATGAGATTAAAAGAAAAGAAACACAAATTATTAATTGTGCTTTTCCATACCTTTATTTCATTATTAAACAACAATTATATTCCATTATATTCTTATTTTATTTTACCACTCTTTTGTTGAGGATCTCCTTATTTCTATTGAGCTTTCAAAATTTTCTTCATCTTCCTCTAACTCATTTACTCTTTTTATATATATTTTTTCCCTACCATTCTATAGTACTAAGCCACTTTGATCCAGTTCCTTCACAGCTTATTTATTATCTCTTCTTATTTTACTACGCACCATTCTTTAGTATTCCATCCACACACATTCAGTTTACATTCATGTTTCTCACAACATACGCTACTTTCTTTCCTGTATAATAAAATGGATGGAAGCACTCTTTTATATACAACTATTTAAAATTTTTCTGAGAAGCTTTTATTCCTTACAATACAACCATATACCACCATGCATCTTTTACATGTTGTGACAGATCTTAATATTTTTCTGTCTGTGTTCTCTGTATTTAGAAAAATAAAATTTAAAAAATTTCCAGGCATACAAATTTATCTACTTTTTGTCATTTATGCATAACTTGCAGTTTTTCACTCCATTTCTTTGTCAAATACAATTACCTTAGTCTGTAATACATTAATTTTCCGTCCCATATGCCCCATTTTATCATGCAGCATAATGTTTTCTGCTAATCATTCAGATTCTTAGCCTGTAATACAATATCATCTGAATGCAAAAATATATATGCAGTTCAGATCATCAACCAATGCATTTCTAATTTCACCACGTTTCCTATGTATGTTATCCACATAAATATATTAAGCACCAAAAGGGCTTCACAAATCCTTGTCTTACTCTTGGGCTAAATCATTTGCTGAGCATTCCATTTGTTGTCATGTCTGTATTACTCCTCTCTGATATTGTTCTTTTCACACAGGCAATCTTCAACTTTACATTTATCCAAATATTCCCATCATTCTATTCAACCAAAGTATTTTTCTGTGTTAAAAACTTACAATATTTTTTCTTGCGTATACCTTGTTGTAATTTCAGAAAACAAACATATATTCTATATATTCTCCATTGTCAAAAGGAGACAATACCAGATAACAGATAATCAGAGTTGGAAGGGACCTTGTATGTCATCTAGTCCAACCCCTCTCCCAAATGGGAGACCCTACACCATTTCTGACAAATGACAGTCCAATCTCTACTTGAAAGCTTTCTTCCAATTACCAGCTTACCAGCTTTCTTCCAACTGCCAGGCACAAATGCAGTCTTCACATACACAAACAAGCTGCATAATCACTCTATGCAAAAGCCAGATTTTATTAAATTCTCAGGATGCACCATTACACTAGCAGCTTTACAATTTTTCAGATTCTGGAATATTAAGTGATTCAGATTCATCATTCAGGACTTTATTTTCATTCATTTTTTTCTTGGCATTAAATGGACACTTAAGAAAAGATTATACTCTCCAAAATATATCCCTGTCTTTCTTATAGAAAGTCTAAAGTATTTTTTTCACTATTCCTTTACTTCAGTTTAATTCCAAATCATTTCATCAGTTTTATTTTGGATCTCATTCATTCTTCTAGAGATTCCTTGATTATCCCTTTGTACATTTTTTCAATTTTTTTTATTTCCATCAAAGTCATTCTGCATTTCCTCTGCCTCTTTCAACTAACTGTTCCTTGCTCTCTTTGACAATACTTTGCAATTGTCTTTTTCTTTCCCTGTACATGATACAATATATTTCTCTCATCCTTTGTTTTTTTGTGCAATTTGTGCATTCCCTTTTATGCAATTCATCTTATCCTCAATCTCTTCAACCTCAAATTTCACAGGCATGCTTTTTCATATTTTCCATAAAAACTTCTCTTTCTCTTAATACACTTCTTTCATTTCCATTTTTTTCTATGAACTTGTTGATAACACCAAAAATATATTCAGTACCTCTCGTCACTTTTGTATTACTAATTCTGTCAGCCTTTCATCACAACCAGATGAACTATGATTTTAGATTAGGGTCATTATTTTGTTATGTACATACTAACTAACTTATGATCAAACAATTTATATAAAATAAAATAAAAACTTTTCCTGAAAAAAATATATTCACCACTCTCATTCACTTTTGGATTTCCAAATGGTCCAATTGCTTTTTCTGTCTCTCTCATTTTATTTTCACCCATCCATGTCACTTAATATATTTTTTTACATAGATTGCATTTGTTCAGAATGTTGCCATTTTTTAAAAAATTCATGTCTGATTTTTCCATTATCACCATCCACTGGAATGAAGCCGTTATCAACCTAGGGATTTCTACTTTCCTCCACACCATTACAATATACTTTATGACATACTCTTTAGCACTTTCATTCAAAATTAAAACTAGAGGTATCTATCCTGCATCTATTCATCAGTGCCAATCAACAAGTCAGACCACCCTAATTCAGAACTTTATAACTTTTGTTTTTCCTTTTGTTTTATAGATAGGGACATAACTCATCTATATTTCTTGTTTTCATTTCATTCATGCTGTTTACTGTTTACTGTTCCATTCAAAATGATATTTTCCAATTTGTCATACTTTGAAGCATACTCTGAAGCAGACCCCTTCATTGCCCTTTGCTGATCTTCATGATTTTGTTCCCTCCTTTCATATAATGCTTTTTTTAATATAGAGATGTAGAGTATGTTATTGGCCTTAATCATACTAATAGTTTGTGTAGTATTCCCAAGCATTCTATGAAAACTAAGATCTCCAATATATAGATTATCTTTTAAGACATTGTACTATTTCTTATTTCATACCTACCAGGCTTCCTAGAATTAGCTCTAATCAGGGATATCAAAATTGAATGAATAAATAATATAAATGCTACTTAGTATATGCAGAATGCACAAATGCATGTTTAAATAATTTACAAAAATGGTTGAGAACCTGATTATTTGAAAAAACAAATACTTGTCCCATTGTGAATTTCTAAAATTTATGGGACAGAATTTTTCCACATTACCTTATATCAGACTTTCTCATCTACACATGAGGGGAGGGGCATCTCCTAGTCACACCCATGTTAGAGAATGCACTCATTCAGAAGTTACATTTGGCCCTGGTCCTCTTTAAAGCAAAAAAAAAAAAAGTTCGTCAGCATGTAACTGTTTTTTATGAATATTTTAATTGTTATTTAATCTTGGGATTATTTTTGTATGTGTGCCTTCAAGTCAGTGTTGCTTCATGGTAATTATCAGGAATATTCCCTGCAGTTTTCTTGCCAAAGTTTGTTGAAATGATTTGGCAGTTCCACTTCCTAGGGTGAGGGACAGTGA
This sequence comes from Laticauda laticaudata, assembly GCA_004320025.1. Lineage (NCBI taxonomy): Eukaryota > Metazoa > Chordata > Lepidosauria > Squamata > Elapidae > Laticauda > Laticauda laticaudata. Next base: position 15,152 of record BHFT01053956.1, read on the forward strand.
CTGGTCCAAAATTACTGGCTGACTTTACACTTAAAGCAGAACATACTGGTTAAAGTTTTGGCTCCTATATCTACAATAGGAATCAGACTTCAATCATACTCTACATCTGATGTCTTACAGATTTTGACCCCCCCCCCTTCAGTAGGCACTCTGAACATGTATATTATTTATTAACAATCCAAATTGCCAAATTTAGTGCTTAATAATAAATTGAAGCCAAAAGTGAAATCTCACAGAATACAGTATAGGACAATGTAAGTATAACTTAGATAGTGTGATTCAATTTATTCTAAATTTCAAAATATCTGAAAGCTCTGTCATTTTGTCTATTACATTTTAGAGTTACATCTTTTTGCCTCCTTCCACTTACAACACTGCTTTTAAATTTATTATATCTTTCATACAACCAAATTAAGAGCATTAAAATACATCCCATCTAACTAGAAAAACAGAGCAATTAAAATCAATCAAAGTTACTAGAATGGTACTTTATAGTTTAAAGCACAAGTGAATATGTAGTATATAGCAATAATTTCTGGGAGAAGGGCAAGCTCAAATCTGATGATAAACTGTCTATCATAATATGTTTACCATCCTAATTTGCTCTGGATAGTATAATACTGGATAGCATATAATAGATGCTAAAGAGTTTAACAGCATCTTTCATGCTATCCTTAGTCTCTACAGTGCATGCATTTTTGAAATTCCTATTTCCGCTAGATTGACTCCAACGCTTCCATCACAACTATTTTTCTCTTCCTGATTTTTTATTTATTTATTGTACACTCTATTTTATTAAAAGTATATACTGTCTTCTTTTATATTATTTTGATATTATAGTATGAAAAATAGGTACAATATTATCAGTAAGTATATTTAAAACAGTAGCATTTGTTCATTTTACACACACACACACACACACACACTGCAGGAAGAAAAATAAACAAGGATTGGAAGGGAGAAAGTAGACAGAAAAATATAGGCTTTATTCCTTGGTTATGTATAGGACTTCCTTCCCACAATTAAACAATGCAACAGCTTTTCAGATAATATTCCACACTTTACAAACCAATATTCTAGCTAGTACTGGACTGATCTAAGTCACATCATCTAAAGGAATAGAACAGTATTTCTTTACATCCGGAGAATTGTGGTCAGTATAGACTTGTATAGTCACTCCGATGATACTTCATTCAGTAAAAATGGGAAGAAGAAGAAGAAGAAAAAGGAAGACAGAACCTTCAGTAGAACAAGAATTGTAAAATATTTTGTTTCCAAACTGAACTATTAACTTTATTAGCTTTCCATTCTTAAAAGATTTTAGACAAAGACAGATAGTTTTGTATCAGAGACACATACAGTAGCCTGAGCATTGGGCTATATTCTGAGCACTGTTGTTTCAGTTATATATCACCCATACTTGGATAACTTTTCAGTTCCACTTCAATATATGATTAGCTAACTCTGGACATCAAGATATCCCCATTACTTTCAAAATGTAACTTTTCTTCCTGTCTCCAAACACAATGAAACAAGAGATCACTTCTGGGTGAGAAAAGGAGGGATAGTCTTTAAAAGACAAAACTGCTTCAGTTTGTCTGTGTTACAGAATTAATGACCAATGGAGTGGCATCAAGATCTTTGCCAGCACTAACATAATCAATTACTGCCTGGAAAGCAATAAGAGAAGCTTGTTGGCAAATTGAAGAGAATAAACTAGAATAGCCTTAACAAAAAATACCATGCTGTGAGCCTATGACTGAGCTTCAGCTCAGCAGTAGACTGTCTAAAGCCCATGTCACACTGCACCAATGGATGCAAAGAAGATGTAAAATGGACAAAAAAGCTTGCCATCCGTTGGAAAACGCGATGCATCCGTTGTGT